>CM076570.1:715603117-715808663 GCA_034641835.2 Pinus albicaulis | reverse complement strand
CCACCATCATAGCCATATTTTTCCATTTTTGTCTGGGTTTTCTACACCATCAAGAGAGAGGAATTCTAAATCTGAAGTGTTGAGGACTTTCAAGAACCCATCCCATTGAGGAGAATAGGGAACACCCTCTTGTGTTTTCCTCCCAGGTGCCATTAATAAAAATTTCATTTGATATATTCTTGTCTTGTCTATTGGATGCATGGATTAAATCTTGTTTTTTCTACTGTTTAATGTCTTCTAATGCATAGATCTAGATTTTTGTAGCATTTATCTTGATCATCTAACTGCAGATCTGAATATATTTGCAGTTATTTCTGCTGTTAGGGTTGTTTGTTAGGCATAGCTAAAGTGGTATTTTTTCGTACGCTTGGAATTAAGATTCATACTAACAAAAAAATTGGCACAAATCTTGGAGTTGCAGGCACATAACTAATTTTTTTTGGGCCCTAGCCGCGACCTTGCCTTGGCATGCCCACGGCTATAGGCTTCTAGTTGCACCTTTGCCCTTAATTTCCCATAGATAAGGCTCAAAAGGGTCAAAAATCAGTTCCCCCTCAGGGTTCAGGGGTTTGGGAGGTTGGGTTACCTCCTGGAGGTGTTTTTGATGTTGTGTAAGGTTTGTTTGTCATCGGTAACACTTCCTTAAGGTCATCTAGGAGGTTGAATCTCATATTATTATCCTCTTGTCGCATGTTTACCTCGGTTGGCCAGTTACTTCAGTAGATGTGGGAAGAGGTTGTTATAGAGTGGTATCATAGCATGGTTCAACCCTCTAGCTGGATGGACAGTGTGTTGATCATGCCTTCATGTTGATTGCATTTGTGTTTAGTATGCTTATGGTTTATATGTGTTTGTTGTATCCATGTTGAGTTGGCCATGGTGTAAATGGTGTCACAATGGAAGGAATGATGGTGTTGTTGTCAACATGTTGTCATGTGTATATGATTGATTGTGTGTTGTTTATGCTTATGTATTGTCTGTGCGCACTTTCTTACATATTGTTACATGTTGTGTATGCATTGCTTTTTTATGCTAGGTCACATATTGGTCATGTGTGTGTGTTGTTCACGGATGTTTTCTTGTGTGATGTCATATGTTGAACATGCATTCATCGTTCATGATTGGATATACATGTAAAGTGGGTGCATATGGTCAATTTTACATTGGTTTGGTGAATTTTTTTGTGCATAAGTTCATTATATGCAATTAGTTCATCATAATGATATTGGTATATTATGA
Source organism: Pinus albicaulis (assembly GCA_034641835.2). NCBI lineage: Eukaryota > Viridiplantae > Streptophyta > Pinopsida > Pinales > Pinaceae > Pinus > Pinus albicaulis. Next base: position 715,807,424 of record CM076570.1, on the reverse strand, counting down.
TGCTAATGTGTTGGCTAAGATAGGGTAGGAGATGCAGACCATCAAATAGAAGTTGCAGCATTGCACCTTAAGGCAAGAGCATGTCATCATACAGGTTTGGATGTTGGGCATGTAGGTATGTAGGTTAGGTATTGTTATATGCATTATGGCTATGAATACTCCTTTCATTCTACTTATCTTATGGTTACATACATTATAGATGCTAGTTGATTAGTACGATTATATGTACCTCGGTTGGATAGTCATGAATGATAGCAACATGTGGTGGTATGCATTGCTATTATTGTTTTCTGTTATATAACTTATATGTTGTTGATAAACATGTTATATGTTAACTTGTTGTTGGTGTATGATAGTAGCTTGATGATTAGGTTATATGTTGTTGATGAGCATGATATATAACTTGTTGTTTTTACATTCTAGTGACTTGATGATTAGGGTTATTTCATTAACATTTTGATGTTATATGTGTTATGCTAATTTGGATTGGCCCATGCAAATGGTTAGGATTATGACATTTAGGCATGAATCGGCCTAATTATGATAGTGTTTTGTACTATGTCTAGAATGAATATGCATGTGTGATTGTATGCATGAATGACATTTTATTATGAGTTTATGATGTGAACATGTTAGCTAGATATTGTTACAGATATCATGATCTTATTCATGATTGGATTTATATGTTTTGAAGTTATATCGTACTAATCTAGATTAATTTTGCATACGAGATAGCCTCCCCTAAGATACATTAAGGTATACTTAGTGCTTCATTTTTTGAGTGTTTGATTATGTCATCTAGTTGATCTATTTAGCATGGTGTGTTTGCAAGTTGTTTGAATGTTTGATTAACTGCATGATATGAGTATATTTTTCTGTAAGATTGCATGAAGAAATGATCTTGCTTTAAGATGGTTGTGCTAACACATATGTGATGAGATATCCAGTATATAATTGAGTGTAAGTAGTTAAAAGTTGTAGCATTGTGTATTATGACCGATGAATGTGAGTTGATTGTTGATTATGACATGGTTGTTAGTATTGATAAAATTTTATTTTGAATTGATAGATATGTTTTCTTGATGTTTGGTACATATGGATTACATGTGTGTTTAGTTATAGGTGAATGTGCTTGGCACAACAAGGTAAGGTAATTAGCATATTTTTATGTTTATTTATTCACTTACAGTTATGTGGTTATGGCAATATGATGTGGGGAATTGCATGGAAAGAGACTTCCTTGAAATCTCAGAGAAGGATCAAGTTGAGTTTCCCTGGGAAGTACTGGCGACCATGGGGATTGAGTCTTGGTTTTTGTTGAGAGTTTTGTGATTTTGGTATTTTGTGATTCGTTTGCACTTGATTTGCAGCTTGTTTATGTCTGGTGCATAGATATGACACTTTGTTGCGGTGTCATATTTCTTTTGGTTTCTCATGATCTTCTTCCTGTTTTCTCTTATTCTTTTCTTTTTATGTTTCGGAGAGTCTTGGGAATCAGTTGGGAAAGAGGAAAGTTAATGGAACTTAGTGCATGAGTAAGCACAGTGGAAGGTAAGAATATGACATTCGGTTGGATTGGTTGGGTCCATTGTGGTACATGGACGGTGACAGTACAGACATGAGAAATGTAACAAGAAAAGTAAATTAAATGGATTTGAGGCATAAAATGCCTTGGCTATGTTGGTAACTCTTGTTCTCAATGTTGTGCATGGTGTGCACAGATAAAGGAAGTTCTCTTAACCTAGACCTTATGATATCTAGAAATTTTTTTGTGATCATGATTATGTTGATGTTTATATGTGTATACATGTATGTATGTACATATGTCGTGTCTAAGAGGGTCGTCATGGATCATGATTGTTTAATGATAATGTTTATATGTATATATTTGTGTATGAATGTCGTTGTATGAGAGGATCATGATTGTTTTATGCCAATGATTATATATGTGTATGTATATATGTATGTATGTCACTATATGAAAGGGTTTTCAAGGATCATTCTTGCATAGGAATGATCGCTTATGTAGGTGAATGACATGAAGAGGTTCCTGGATATGAGGAATCAAGTGGAAGAGTAGTCTTGACAGATCTATGAGGTAAGTATCATGTGGATATGATTTAATGTTATATGCTTGTACTATGCTTATGTTTATGTTATGGACAGGTAATGTTGAGGGGTACATTAGAGAAGTGAAAGTAGTGTGATCTGAGGCATGTTATGATAAGCATGGGTGGTAGAGAGACACTAGAAGTAAGGTTTCTTGTGGGGTTAGTGTGTGGTTTATGCATGTGCAAAATTGTTGTTGTGTATATGTTCTGCATGTTGTATATTTCTTGGTTGTACCTATGGTGATGTGTACATGTAACATATGTAGTAGTGTGTACACATAATGTTTTATGCTTGTTTTGCATGTGGTGTTGTGTACATGTTGTACATGTGGTGTTGTGTGCAGGTGGTTCCATGTACATGTCGTGCATGTGGCGTTGTGTACATGTGGTGTCGTGTACATGTCGTGCATGTGGTGTTATGTACATTTGGAATTGTGTAAACATTGTGCGGGTGGTGCCATGTACATGTGATGATGGGAACACGTTGTGCAGGTAGTGTTGTGTATAGATGGTATTTTGTACATGTTGTGCATATGGTATTGGTATACATGTGGCATTGTGTGCATGTCGTACATGTTGCGTTGCGGGCATGTGGTACTATGTATGTGTATGTTCTAGTCATAGTATCATGACATGTGTATTCATTGTGTTGTATTATATATATTTATATGTATTGTGTTGTGTTGTACACCAAATTTAGGTGTATGTGTTGTATGCTAGTGTGGACGTATGTATTGTGTTGTATTGTACAGCGGGTCTAGGCGTATGTGTCGTATTCCAGTGTGGGTGTATGTATTGTGTGGTATTGTACGCCTTGTGTGGATGTACAAGTTGTACAGTGTGTGTTTATGTACGTGAGTAAAAAGAAGCAAAGGCATTGGGTGCTTGTTGGGTGTGGAAACCGATCTAATGTGTGAGTACAAAAAGAACGAAGACGGAAGTAAAGATCGATGAAGGATAAGTATCTATATTTTATTTCAATTTTATTATGCATGTGATATGTGATTCTAACTTATGATAGTTACATGTGATTTATGATTATGGTTTATGCCGATTTCATGCAATTCATGATTTTAATTTATGATGGTTTTGTTTTGAGTTAACCGGATGTGATATGTTTACACATGGTGATTTGATCAAACAACTAGTTTGACTTGTGGTGACAAGAAGTCAACATGATTGCAAGTGTACCTTGTTGACAAGCTACCAATGAGGTATGATGTGAATTTATTTCAATTTACTTTGAATCTAATGGTAGTTATGTGCTTGGTACAGGAAGCCCGAAAATTCTTGGTTGGGTGGTTGAAACTTATTGCAAGAATTAACAACAACAACAAAAGGAATTGAAACAGGCAGCAATATGTTGGTGAAGCATTTCAGGTGCAATGACATTGTGGGAGATTGGTACCGAATAGTGTCCATTGATTTCCATGAACATGCTATGACCAGTATGATGGTTTTGAGGCAATTATATTCCTTGTTTTTATATCTTCTAATGCGAGAAGACTTGCCAAGGGATGGATTTCCTAGGATAGGGGATGTCGATGAAATTGGAAGGTGAGTGACTGCATGGAAGGGGATTACCGAATTGCCCAAGGTATTGTGTAGTAGAGAAGGGGAGTTTAGGGATGGATTTTTTTTGTCATTAGCATTGACAGATGGAATCAGATGCACATTGGGAGTGTACCTTGGAACAATGAGTCAGTAATTGTTCACTGAGGGTACAGTAGCGCAGGATTGTAGCGTTGGAAATTGGACATAGCTTTGACTTTTGCAGTGGACTCTGGACTTACTGGGAATAAGTGAATCCCGTTACTACTTTGAGGGTGGAGGTGTGAGCCATGGATTCCCTTGTTGCTGATACGGGCATCGTATCCTTTTATTTTTCTAGTTGGAAAAATGTGCATAAGTTTATATGTGATTGCTATTGTAAATTCCGTAATGAGTTATGTTATAAATCTCCAATGCACAATATGATTGTCATGATGGTTTTTCTTTTGAGCAAGTTATTCATTATAAATACTATAACGTGTTGTGTTTTAAATCTCCATGGGAAGTATGTTTTCTTTTCAGAAGTTTTGGCTGAGGTATATGTGTCATTGAACACCAAGGATGGTCTCCCCCAAGGGGGAGGGTTCTATAACAGCCCTAGTGAAAATTCCATGTAATAAAAGTTAAAATAATAACCACAGTTGATGGGACACTTATTCCAAGATGAATGTTGGGCAAAACATCCTCGTGTGGGTGTGCATCGGTTTATTATGGCTAAGGAAAAGGCATTAAAGAGGAAAAAAGTATTTTTTGGCACATTTGTTTATGAAAGTAATGGAAATTAGGAGAAAGGGGAGATGAAAGGTCACACGTTTCATGTGAGGAGGAAAATGAGGGAAAATAATGGAAAATAAAGAAAATAGAGGCCTCATTGATAAAATGGCTTCTAAGGATCAATTGGAAAAATATTGCTCACATTTTTTGGAGCTCTCTCATTTTTCTCTCTCTCTCTCTTATGCTTGGACACTTGGAATTTTCTTGGAGCACTTGACATTGGAGCAAGAAAGGAAAGCAAGCAAGGAAGAGTAGGATCAAGCAGTTGCAGCGAGATTCTTTGCAGGTATCGACTTGCATATGCGATTTCCTTGCTCGATCTAGCATGCATGGCATTTCATATGGTTTCGTGTTGTCTTGGCATGGGTTTTTCCAGGTGTGACAGTGTTTTCAGCCTAGCCTTGCCATTTCCGTATAGCTTTGATGAGATGGGTTTCTCATACTTCAATTGAGTTGGATTTCTAGATGGATTCAAAGTTGAGTGGGGTGGATCTCTCAAATGACAAACAAATGGCCTAGTGGTCCCTGAACCGGACTGTGGATCACGGTAAAGCCACTGGCCTAGTAACCCCTGACCCAAACTATGGGTTGCGATAAATCCAGATTGTATGCCTCGGTGGGACTAGGAATCCTTGCCATTGAATGACAGGATATACGGTAAGCTAAGAGGTGTATTTCTCTCTGTTGTGCCTTGTAGTCCCGGCATGCTAGTTTGACTTGTGGTGACAAGAAGTCAACATGATTGCAAGTGTACCTTGTTGATAAGCTACCAATGAGGCATGATGTGAATTTATTTCAATTTATTTTGAATCTAATGGCAGTTATGTGCTTGGTACAAGAAGCCCGAAAATTCTTGGTTGGGTGGTTGAAACTTATTGCAAGAATTAACAACAACAACAAAAGGAATTGAGACAGGCAGCGATATGTTGGTGAAGCACTTCAGGTGTAGTGCCATTGTGGGAGATTGGTACCCAATAGTGTCCATTGATTTCCATGAGCATGCTATGACCAGTATGATGGTTTTGAGGCAATTATATTCCTTGGTTTTTATATCTTCTAATGCGAGAAGACTTACCAAGGGATGGATTTCCTGAGATAGGGGATGTCGATGAAATTGGAAGGTGAGTGACTGCACGGAAGGGGATTACCGGATTGCCCAAGGAACTGTGTAGCAGAGAAGGGGAGTTTAGGGATGGATTTTTTTTGTCATTAGCATTGACATATGGAATCAGATGCACATTGGGAGTGTACTTTGGAACAATGAGTCGGTAATTGTTCATTGAGGGTACAGTAGCGCAGGATTGTAGCATTGGAAATTGGACGTAGCTTTGAATTTTGCAGTGGATTCTGGACTTCCTCAGAATAAGTGAATCCCGGTACTACTTTGAGGGTGGAGGTGTGAGCCTGTGGATTCCCTTGTTGCTAATACGAGCATCGTATCCTTTTATTTTTCTAGTTGGGAAAATGTGCAGATGTTTATATGTGATTGCTATTGTAAATTTTGTAATGAGTTATGTTATAAATCTCCAATGCGCAATATGATTGTCATGATGGTTTTTCTTTTGAGCAAGTTATTCATTGTAAATACTACAACGTGTTGTGTTATAAATCTCCATGGGAAGTATGTTTTCTTTTCAGAAGTTTTGGCTGAGGTATATGTGCCATTGAACACCAAGGATGGTCTCCCCCAAGGGGGAGGGTTCTGTAACAGCCCTAGTGAAAATTCCATGTAATAAAATTTTGAAATAATAACCATGGTCGATGGGACACTTATTCCAAGATGAATGTTGGGAAAAACATCCTCGTGTGGGTGTGCATCAGTTTATTATGGCTAAGGAAATATGTAAAGGAAAAGGCATTAAAGAGGAAAAAAGTATTTTTTGGTACATTTGTTTGTGAAAATAATGGAAATTAGGAGAAAAGGGAGATGAAAGTTCACACGTTTCATGTGAGGAAGAAAATGAAGGAAAATAATGGAAAATGAAGAAAATAGAGGCCTCATTGATAAAATGGCTTCTAAGGATCAATTGGAAAAATATTGCTCACATTTTTTGGAGCTCTCTCATTATTCTCTCTCTCTTTCTTACGCTTGGACACTTGGAATTTTCTTGGAGCACTTGGGCATTGGAGCAAAAAAGGAAAGCAAGCAAGGAAGAGTAGGATCAAGCAGTTGCAGCGAGATTCTTTGAAGGTATCGACTTGCATATGTGATTTCCTTGCTCGATCTAGCATGCATGGCATTGCATGTGGTTTCGTGTTGTCTTGGCATGGGTTTTTCCAAGTGTGACAGTGTTTTCAGCCTAGCCTTGCCATTTCCTTATAGCTTTGATGAGATGGGTTTCTCATACTTCGATTGAGTTGGATTTCTAGATGGATTCAAAGTTGAGTGGGGTGAATCTCTCAAATGACAAACACATGGCCTTGTGGTCCCCGAACCGGACTATGGATCACGGTAAAGCCACTGGCCTAGTAACCCCTGACCCAGACTGTGGGTTGCGATAAATCCAGGTTGTGTGCCTGGTGGGACTAGGAATCCTTGCCATTGAATGACAGGATATACGGTAAAGCTAAGAGGCGTATTTCTCTCTGTTGTGCCTAGTAGTCCCGAGATGGGATGTACGGTAAATCCTGGAGATATGGTCTCATTGTAGGGCCTAGTGACCCCTGGATCAAATTGTGGGTTACGGTAAATCCTGAGAGACTAGGAGGCACTCAAATTCCTCACGATGTAGGCAGAGAACTACGGTAGCATCCATGTTTGTTTGGTTCCTTTTCGGTTGGTTATGAGTCCCACATTCATGCTTGGAATATGGCATAGGGTGATTGGATGAAGAGATATTTTTCTCAGCCAATATATGGTCGGGTGGAATGTGGAAGTCCCATATCCGGTTGGTTTTTACACTCATTAATGAGAATTTCATTCCCTTGGTATTTGATGTATAATTTCACTGGTTATTATGTGGATACTATTGTTCTTGTATCCATGGTATTTTTGTTGTTATTATGTTGTTTACAAGCTTGTATTTTATCAGTGATGATGTATGGCTCTATCCATGTCTTTATTTGTAAATGAATGCACAATGTATATATGGTAAATTAGAGGGTATTCCAGCTTATGATGTAAGGGAGCGATGCTTCTTAGCGATACTCAGATAAGTATGATACCCCTATGTTTAAATATGTTGTTTACACATGTAGATGCAATGTTTGTGACATGTTTGACAAAATGGTTGTCATGGTTGGGAGGGGTATAGATGAGTTCCTGATGATGTGATTGCTTCCATACATTTTTTAATGTTATTTATATTCTCCTAAAGTTTCATGAAGTTATGGGCAGTGACATGGGCTCTGGGGCTAAAAAGGTGGCACAAATCCCGGAGTTGCAGGCACAAAAATAACTTTTTAGGGCCCTGGTTGTGACCTTGCCTTGGCATGCCCATGGCTATAGGATTGTAGCCACTCCCTTTCCCTTACCTTCCCACGACTAAGGCTCAAAAGGGTCAAAAATCAGTTCCCCCTCAGGGTTCAGGGGTCTGGGAGGTTGGGTTACCTCCTGGAGGTGTTGTTGATGTTGTATAAGGTCTATTTGTCAGGTTTTCGTCAATTCCACTTCCTTAAGGTCATTTAGGAGGTTGATTCTCATATTAGTAGCCTCTCATTGCATTTTTTCCCCGGTTGGTCGGTTACTTGGGTATATTTTGGAAGAGGGTGTTGCACTTAACTCCTCTATGTCATCATTCAGGTCTTTTTTAACTTTGCCACAAACAACATCTTCATGAAAGTTTGAATCATACTAGTGCGCAAAGTCTCCATATCTACTACATTCTGCAAGCGCGTCCTCTCCTGAGAAAAAAACACTCGTGATAGCTTTAATAACTTGTGTCATCTTCTCATTAGCATCTAAAAAGGAGAAATCTTTACAAAATTGAGTCGTCAATACATCCCAATCTTCAGTTTGTTGTTTTAGCTCCTCCTCCAAATACCAAGCTTGTGTAATATTTCCTAGAGAATGAATAAAAAGATATGGCCACATTATAACCGCCACACCTTCAGCCCTCCATATAGAAGAACAATGTGCAACATGGTCTTACAGAGATGTATGACTGGTATAGATAGGAATGTAGTTGCTCAAAAGTTTGTTCGATGGAGAAAACTGATACAAAAAAACAATTTTAATAAATTTCCATTCATGCAACTAATCACGATGTGCTACCCACCATCGTGCAAGAGTGGCTTGAAGAGAAACCCTCATTACAAGGACCTTCTGATGCTCTTCCATACAAGAATCGATTTCTCTAATAAAATATATAACATAATTTGTACCATTAAAAATAGGATACTTTCATACCTCAATATCGATCCATCGAACACATCGAATAGTGGCGTAGTGTCGAGAATGTAGTTCGTGAGCACCCTTTTTCCAATCCTCCATTGCAACTTCGAAACCAACTTCAGTGCTTTGGATACTCCTCCAACTTATTGAGCCAGTTGTTGTGGGGTTAACGTAGTCTCCTTGCTTTCTAGCAGTCAACGGATAAAGTTGCTCCACTAGATTATGGGATTCAACATCATCTACTAGTTCAGTAAATCGCGGGCCCTAATATGGATCAAGGGGATATATAAATTTCATACCATCCACCTCAAAATTCATAATCTCCTGCTTGAGATCACTTACTAAATAGTTCTCAAGATCCCAATCAATCCCCAACAAAGCCGGATATGGGTCTTTGTCCCCCATGATATCAATATCTTCGAAATCGACATAGGTCTTAACACTAGCTATATCGACTTCCACATTTTCTAACATGCCAACAATAAGAATACAGTATTGGTTTTCCATCCGCAACTGAATCGGAGAGGACACCAATTTGGGCTTTCCGAGAGCTTCCCAAATTTTCGTAGGAAGAATATTAACATCTAATCCTAAATCCGGCATGGATTCTTTGATCTAGAATCCTGCAATCTGAGCATCTACCCAAAAATCCCTTCCAGTCCTCTTCCTATTCATTTTCACCCGTCTAGAATGCCTCTCAGGTAGATTTGCAGAAATATGCTCTTAAGAGAATACATCGTCCTTAACAATAGACTTCAACCTCTTCCACAATTGGCTAGTGAGTTTCTCATCATTCATAATCTGTAAGAATAACTTGAACTAATCCATTATAGGTTGAGGAGGCTCTACAATATGCTTCTCCTGACGGCCTTTTACTTTCTCCTACAACTCATTGCGAGGACATTATTTGGTGGAAGAGTTTGGTTGCATCCTTGTAATATCCTTTTGCTAGTTGGGATCATATGATTTCCTCATAGATACAGGCTTTATAATAGTTGGTTGATCAGTGGCTCCAACATTAGCTACCGTTCTTTTTCCTCCCCTCGTGACAATATTTATATTGGGTTGTATTGAAGAATTGGGATCTCTAGGTTCTGCACAGACCAATTTGCCTCCCTTTGCTTGGTTTCACTCCTCCCATAGGGAAATAAGCTTAATGAAGTATTCAGTTGCGTGTGTATTTACTTGATAATACGAAAACCATGGTATCCTTGGATGAGGAAATTCTCTCACCACATGGCCCTCTTGATCACAGTTATATCATCTAATTGGTCCTCTTCCCCTATCCTTCCTCCCCTCGAAGCTTCACCTCCATGCCCTTGAGGAGTATGATTCACCCAGAAAGAAGTATGATCAAGGTGGTCCGCTAGTGCATCCAAGGACCAGAATTTATTCATGTGGTGATTCAAGGATCCACAGAATTCACAAAACAAGTTATTCACAACATTTGAATAATTTTGTAAAATAGGACACAGTCGAGGTTGATGGCCAAAATTTCGGCATATTTCACAGTAATCGATCGTAGTCATACCTAGTGGAATGGGGAACGACTGAAAATGAGTATGACCCTAATAGGGCAAGGCATATAAGACTTGTGCAAATCCTGCAGGTTGTGTTGGTGGAGGTCCCATAGGTGCATTGCACACTCCTAGCCCTCTCAATTGTGGGCACTCTGTCACATGGTTTCCTTCGACCTGGCAGTGGGTACACCACAGATGTGGTCTTGTCGGTCGCGCTAGTGCTAGATCCTTTATTCTTTATGTTAATTTATCAATTTTATTTTGAAGCCCTGTAATATAAAGATTTTTTGAGGGTCCCCTCGTTCTATACTTGTGCGGATACCCTGCCATAGCCTCAATTTGCATTGCCTGCTCCAAGGTATCTTAAATTCTTATTAATCTTCTACTAAGAAAGTAGGATCTTAGTCATAGGTAACAAAGATTTGATAAAACAGTCTCTCTGGTGATGAGGATCAATAGGGTAATATAATTTACTCATAGCATCCTTGAATCGCTCTATGCACTTCCATGTTGATTCCCCTTCCCTTTGGCGAATATTTAATAGTTCTGTCAGCCCCTACTAATTTGATTGTGACAATTTAAACTCCTGAATAAATTCTTGCTTAACCAAATCCATACCAGTGTTTGAATTGGAATTAATCCATTTTATGAACCATCTCAATTCTTTGTCCCTTAGTATGGTCTGAAACTCAATGAGCTTAGTGGCATTAGGCATCTGGCAAGCTCTCCAAACAGCTTCACATAGATGCCAATGATGCTCAATGTCTTCACCCCCCTTCCCGCAAACTCGGGGTATCTCGTAAGAGACCTAGATGCAACTCCAGCCATAGTTGATTGCGATGTAGAGACAATTACAAACCCTCTTGAACCAAGTTGCGAATATCTAACTGAACTCAGTTGGCTAACACTACTAGAACTACTTGTAACTTGAAGCAACGACTTAGCTTTAATAAATTTGTGTACCTTTGAAAAGAGAAAATTTGGGATTTGATATAGTACCAGTGGAAGGTCAGAAGGAGGATGAGTAGGTATGCTCCTATGGCATGGGGTGCTACATTTTGGTGTTGAATCATCTTCAAAGAAAATTCACCTCATCACAAAGTGTAGATCATCATCCACTGGTGTATCCTCATCTGATATTCTAATCAACTGACCATCTGTCTCAGGCGTCCGAAATCCTTCTCCTTCCTCATGCATCAGAGTAACCACTTCTAAACCCTCCATTCTAGTTCCACTTCGACTTCCACTTGCCTCTCCTATTTTGTCAGAGAAAATACTTTCCCTTAACTTCTTCTCCACAACTCTGGAGTCTCTGTTTCCCTCTTGCACTCTGACGAACTCCTGACAGTGTCACCTATGCGTTGTAACTCTCTCCTTCTACCACTAATTTCCCACAACTTCTTCTCATGCCACTCTTCAGCGATTCTTGCCCTCCACAACGCTCTGAAATATCTTGCTTATCGAAACTCTTCATGATTCATTATAGGACTTCCTTCATCCTCCCACAAAAACACAACATTCCTCCCTCCGAATACATTCCCCCAACACAAGTAGTTTAAGCTTCCATTTGATCTGGTTGAAACTCCAACAGATGGTATTCTCCTAACAGTACCTTAATCTAAAGTGGAATTTCCTTCAATAGTCGCCCTCACATTCCAAATTTAAATATAGCTTATGCACGGTAGAATGATTGATGCTTTGTAACTGCAAATTCGATAATATAGGCTTCAAGAGTTGCGTTAACCCATAAATCGACGAATCTTGTCAGTTTTGTATCTAACTGATGAAGATTGACTAGATTTGTTGTAGTCCAATCCCTATGCAATTTCGGTCATTTTGGGATTCTTGATTTATGATGGAACTTGGTAAGCCAATTCTCTAGCTTCTCAGGAAACTCGCACTAAAATATCACATAATGATCGTAAGCAGGTTCCGCATATAATATTTCTTCTTTGACCCAGTCTAGATTATTTTGCCTTAGTTGTGCCTATTGTATGATAAAACAATCCACCTCCTCATGCCACCATTTTTGGAGATTGCAACAGATATACCATGGCCGCATGATCTAAACCCCCTTTGAGAAAAAACAAGTTCCTGGCAACGGAACCATTTGTTGGCGAGAAAATTTTGATTTCAATTTGACCCAAGGTTCAACCGAGGATGCCAACAAAGAGCACGCGTACTCTAGCACTTCGTCGACATTTTCACACCTTCGGAAACAAAGGAGAGTCTCACTTGAGGTGAACGAGAACCATGAAAGATTACAGGGAGTTTAGATATGCTTAATTACAAGTTACGTATCCATTATTAAAAACATTCTTAACCAATAAACTTAGTACATTCGTTTAGAAATTAGATGCATTCAGGAAAAAATTAAAGGGGCACATAAATACACAAACTTTTGCAAGAATTCCCAACTTCCATTAATAACAATAGCGGTCTATTACATAAAAACATGCATTATATCTCGCAGCATTCACAGATTTGCGTGTGGACTCAAAATACAAAGGAAACTCAAAACAATGGTTACAATCCAAATCTATAGACTACAAAACTCGGAATATCCATCTCTATCTGATCTGTTGGCTCAGTCTGAACCTTGGGCACTATCTAAATTAATTTCTCGTTGTCTTTCCCTTATTTTATAGCTACGCTCGCTTGATCTAATACCTCGCTTGCTTGATCCTATTTTTCCTATACCTAGGGTCAATAGCTTGTTTCTTCTTTGACTATATCAACATCGGTCCCTAGTTCTTCAATGCGTTCCCTTTTTTCCACTACGTGAATTCCAAAATACATCCATTGTTGTTTAATTTTTCTGGTGCTCTACTTCTGGCAACTTCATCCAAAATGTCCTTCATGACTATTATCCCTTCCAAAAATGAAGGACCCAACAGAGGTTGTTGAGGAAAACCTCAAGCTATGTAACAATAGATTGATTAAATCTTAGTTTCATCCTTGGTTTTACTATGGTTTCCTCAACCTAAGTGTGTGCTCTACGTGGTTCCATTTTAAAGTCTTCCTCAATATATTTTCCTCTTAGGAAATCTAGCAACTCAGAATTAAGGATTTTAGGGTTTGACAATTCAGAGAACTCAAGAAGCTCTGTGACTTCATTGCTCGAATTCTTTGTCACATAAATGGGTGGAAATGGTGAAGTATGTGGATTCAATAAGAATTTTGGTGAGTGTGTGGCACTAAATTGATCTAACGAGTCCAGTTGTGCTCATCCCATTAGCTTTATTGAAGCACAAATATTTAATTTTAGCTCGTGTTGAGTGTGTGGTCTGTTTTCGTGGAACTTGTGGCGATTAAGACAAGTTATCAACACCATAAATTTTGTTAGTTTTCAAATTTTGACATCTTTGGGGAAACAGTCAAACTGAGGAACTTTACCAACTTGAATTATATAGATGGCTTGAGAATTTTGGTCGGTTCATTCAGTCGAGTTTAATACATCGTGTTTTTTTAATAATATTCATGGTGTCTTTGTTGGTGTTCCTTTCGACTTTCATGGTGATATTATTTTTGTTTCCTTTGAATAATTTTTGTATTTTTTTATCCAACGAACTTCATAAATCCTAAAATTTCTCCGGGATAGTTTCTTGTACTTATGATTATATATTGGCTAATACTTATTTGTTGAAAGAATATCTTATGGTAACTACTTTAATAACTGAATATTTTAAGAAATGTTGAACTCAATCTTAATCTTACTTTAAATATACTAAGACTAGATTATTATATAGAGGTACGAATGTTCGACTGCCACAAAGTGATTTTTAGCCTAACCCCTTCCCATTAGTGACTTAACAAGGTTTTGACCAATGGCATGTTGATGTTTTTATTCTTTATATCTTTTTAAACGTGCACCATTGATGATAAAGTTTAATAGCTACCCTTGAAGTGTCCTCAATTGAAATCCTCTGGATGGTTGAATATCTTTTACAATAAAGGGGCCTATCCATGTAGTTTCCAATTTTCTAGGCTTCCCTTTTACTCGACTAACATATAATAATGCAAGATATCCCATTTTTAAGTACTTTGTCTTGATATTTTGATCATGCCATGATTTCGATTTTTTTGCACTTGTTGGTGATGGACTGTGTGCAATCGATCTTCTTCTAATATGTGTATCTAGTATGGATGTTCTTTCTTAGCTTTATCAATACAATACTTTAAAATAGTCAATATCCTTGTTACATTTGTTGAGAATTGTGATGGAATTATGGCTTTTTACCATATATTAGTTTGAATGGAGTATGTCAAGTCGATCATTTATAAGAAATTCTAGATTCCCATAGAATGGATGGAACTTTGTCATCCTAGCCATCTCTATTGATTCCACATTTTTTTATGAGTCCTTTATGCAAATTTTTGTTAAACAAATCAACTTCATTGTTTCCTTGTAGAATTAACATGAAATTTTGCAGCAACATTTTAATTGTAGAATTAACAAAATGTGTGCCCTAATCGTTGATAGGTATTAAGGGACATCTAAATCTTGTCACAATGTTTTCGTAGATAAACTTGGTTTTTACTTCTTTAATACAAGACTTTTCCCACTTTATCCTTTTCCCACTTTTTTAGATATTCGACTACAGTAATTGGCACTAGTCCTCTTGGCTCTTTGAGGAAAGGGTCCAACTAAGTCTATGACCCAAATCTTAAAGGGAAAAGTAGGAGTATTTGGCTACAAGGGCACTTCATTCTTACAAATCATTTAATCCATTCTCTAACATATGTCACATTTTTGGACTATTGTTTGACAATCTCAAAATAATGTAGGCCACCATAATCCTACCTAAATGATCTTTCACATTGTTTTATCACTTTGAAAATGTTTTCTTGCCAACCCTTTGTGGGATTCTTTTATTATATGTTTTCTCTCGTGGTATAAATTGCACGAATAAATCACCTCGTGTGCTCCCAATTTTTATAATTTTCCATTAATTAGTGTGAAATAAGCTACTTTCATATCTAATGCTTTCTTCTTTTTCTCAGACATGTCTTTCGGTGCTTTTCTTGTATGTAAAAATTGCACGATTTCTACGCATTTTGTAGAGGTGGCTTCAAATTGAAACAAATGTGCATCTGGTAGATCATCATCATTATTTTTCGACTCTTCTCTAGTGTCAAGTTGGGACAGGTGATCTGGCTCGGCATGTTTTTTCCCTAGTTGTACTATTATTTAAAATTAAAATTCTTGAAATAATAGCAACCATTAACAGATCCTCCCCTGATGTGTAGGTTTATTAACAAGGTATTTTTAAGGTCTACGATCGATGAAAAATGTAAATGGGTTGGCCAAAATATAATGGTGGAACTTTTGCAAGGAAAAGATCATGGCTAATGCTCCACACTCTGTTGTCGAATAGTTTATTTCTACCTTGCTTATTTTTCGACTGGCATATGCATTTTAATGAATGATTTTGTTAGCTTCAATTTGTGCTAAAACTGCTATGAATGCTATGTTAGATGTGTCATTATGTACAAGAAAATTTTTGGACCAATCAGGAACTTCAAAATTGGAGCCTCTACTAATTTCTTTTTTAATAAATTGAATGATTCATTGCACTCTTTGCTCCATATGTACTGCACAAATTTTCTTAATATCTCTTCGATTGGAAATGTTGTATTGGAGTAACTTGTGTTCCCCAAAAATATTTGATCTACTTCTGGTTGATGAGGGGCTTCAAGTTGAGGATCACTTTAATTTTTTTCATGTCATCTTTGATTCCTTCATTACATATCACATGCACTAGCAGTATTCCAATTGGTGTAGCAAACAAACATTTTTTAATATTGAGACACAGATGAATCTGTCTACAACTTTATAACATTAGTATGAGCCATTACACATGGTCTCTTAAAAGAGTATAAACAATCAAGTCATCAAAATAAATATCAATTACGTTAGTTATGTGTGTGTGTGTGTTCTTGCAATGATTTTACTACAATTCTAGATATAACCGATGGAGCATTTTTCAATCCAAATGGCATGACTCTATATGCAAAAGAATTCAACTCTGAGATTAAAAAAAATTATTTTTTTTTCCGGATCCTCCTCTATGATGGATACATGATTATAGCTTGAATACCTATATGTGAACAAATAACATTCATTTCCTACAACTTCAATTATAATTTCATCTAGAAAAGGTGTAGGAGACGAATCTATCACTGGTAATTTATTTAGAACACGAAAATCGACAAAAATTATTGGTTTATTTGGGTCAATCTCTTTTTATACATGACCATAGTAATTGTCCATTAGTACTTTTATATCGGATAGATGATGCCAACAACTAGCATCCCTTCGATTTCTTTATGCACAATGGTTTGTATTTATGGGCCAATTTATATGGTTATTTATTTATTGGCTTGGATCCTTAAATGAGGTTGATTTTCATCTCCCCAAATTCTTTTACAAGTCCTTTCAAGTCTTTATAATATCTTGCAAATACATCTTTATATTCCTTAAGGAGGTTGATAAATTAAGTGGCATGTTTGTTCGACTAGTAGTCCCCTAATTGGGCCATTTTTGGTCAACCATCGTTAAATATGCCAACTTCTTTGATTTTTAATTCAACATCCATCCATTAAGGAGCCTTTAAATCATGAATTCTTTGGTCTCCAACCTTTGCTACCTGATATGTAGGTGGAGAATCTGATTTCTCAAGTTTGTCTTCCTACTCTTTGGATATTTTAAATATCATTCTAATGTATTTTTTATTTTTTGGATGGTTCTTTTTCCAACAAAGGCTCTTCCCCAGAATTTTAATATTTTCCATCTCAATCTGGGTATTTGTTATTCCAACTTATGGTTGGCATGATATATGATTACATGTGAAGTCGACAAATAATTGACTTTCATTTTTCAGTTTTCTGTTTTTTATACAAGAGTTTTGTTCGAAATAAATCATTTTAATTTGATGAGTTGCTTCGAGTGTTTCTTTTTTATTAGGATTAAACTCAAAATATTTTATAAATTTATTCTTTAATTCATTCCATTGGAGTGTTTCCCTCGAAATTCTTCAATTTTATACCACTTATTTGGTAGACTATCGAGAGTACTGGAAAACATGTGCGGCTAGACTCACTCATCTTTGTAGCCAATTCTTTTCCATTCCACTTCACAGTATTGAATATGGGCTACAGGGTCATCTCTTAGCTTAAACTGGGGAATGTTGGTGACTACAAATAATTTATCCCCCCTAAAATGTTCAATAAAATATGTTGTAGTAGTTGTCCACGGTTAAAGTTGGGGGGCATGGCTATCCAACCATTTCGCTGCTAGTTTAGTAAAATTATGGACAAGGCTTTGTACTCTTCCTTGCATACATATTGATTTAGACATGTCATCAATGTGAGTTGAAGGGGAAATTTTCTCTTTAAATATGGGAGCGGTACAAAATTATCTTTTCAAGTTGGTTAGAAGTAGTGTCAGGGATTATCTAACTTTTCTTTCATCCACAATTGGAACTTCTTTCACTATGAAGAATGGTCAGGATTTTCTAATTTGTTTGATTAGATTTTACAACATTCCTTAGACTTAGATTCGCAATTTCCAATATGCCATTCATAAATCTTAGTATCTGAAATCTATCCAATGGATAATGGGGATCCTACAAGAATTTCTCCTACAGCATTGGGCTCCAAATTGTCTTTATCTTCTTACATAACTTGATATAAACATTTTGTTTTTTTGGCATCATCTAGTGCTTCAATCCATGGTTTGTATTCTTGAGAGTTCAGCGGGATTATGACATTTCTATTATTTCCCTTCAACTTTATTCATTCTCTCCCGAGGTAAATACCCCATGGGCATCCGGCCAAGACTGGGTACGCTAGTATTCCTTTGACTAGGTCGATAACTTCATAATCGAAAAAGTTTTGTATGCCCATGATTGAATTATGAACATGTGTTAAGAGTGTCTATGGGCTCCAAGAATATTTGATCTACTAATTTTAGATATTTTGTCATCCTTTGAAGGGTCGATCTTCCAAGCTTTACCTAGGTGTCTCTAGAGAGAATATTTACTTGCGACTGAAAGTTGACAATGACTTGCGCTATAATATGTCTTTTATCTCAAGGTAGACTTGAGGATTGTAGTCTTAAAGATGTTTGCCTTGAGACAACTGTTGTAAATTTTTACATGGCCTTTGATCTTCTTTGTATTCTTTGAGTATGAGAAGGAGCTCAATTAGGCAGCGAATTGGACTGTTTACCTTTAAGTAATTCTAGAAATTCCTTTATGATGTTATCTTTAGTTAATGTTTTATTTCCAGCTTCATTTCAAAAAAAAAGTGACTACTTCTCTCATGAGATCATCATGTTCATGTATATTTGGATATGACCCGATGGATTTTGTTGGTTGGATTATTTCTTGTGTTCTCGATCTACCTTTTTGTCCTGCTCTTGATGTGGTGATGACGTGCAAATTTTTTGAATTTAAAACTTCTTTTTCGGGTATAGAGTGGAGCGAATTGACAACTCTTTTATTCATTAGTTTTTCAAGTATTTTAGGGAAATCCTCCAAATAGTGATCATCCAATCGACAAATGTTGCAGAAACATTAGTTTTTGTCTTTTAATGGATAGTCTGGTCCAATGTGCTCCTTCTACTAACAACTATAGGAATAAACTCATCCTCAACCTCGACCTCAGCCTTATCCAAATATTCCATTGAATACACCTCGATTATTTTGATTTCCTTTATATCCTCTCTAGCCCTAGTATATATTTCCTCTTTTCTGATATATATTTCTTCTTCCAAATTGGGTTGTTGAATCGGTCATTTGGTATAATTTACAGTATATATTTCCTCTTTTCTGATATATATTTCTTCTTCCAAATTGGGTTGTTGAATCGGTCATTTGGTATAATTTTGTATGGTAAACGGTATGGTAATTCGTCTTATTTCAACTGTTTAGTTGAAATTCATGAGTAGAATGAGTGGCTTCCTCACATATAGCACACCAATTTGGCTTCGTATTCTTTCTAATTATACATGCATTATCTTGCGGTATGATTTTATGCAACTTAGAAAATTGCATAGGATATATCTTATTATACATGTTGAACATCATTTTTGATATTATCTATGAATTTTCAGTTATCCTTATTGTGCCTCTTGCTTCAATAGTTGATGCACCTCGTCAAAGAGTAAGATTCATGAGAGATTGATGTAATTACTCAATTTTTTCTTCAACTCTCTTTTTCATCGATGAGGAGGTCAATGTCCAGTCGTCATCTATTTCAATATATTGGGCCTTTTTCAAAACTTGATGAAAATTTGTGCATTATTAACGTCCCTCTGATTTGTTGTGAGAGTCCAACAACGTACCATTATACTAGGAGAGCTTCGTTGATCACATATGGAATTAGGCTTGGAAAGGCTTTAAATATTTGAAACTTGATGAAAATTTGTGCATTATCAACATCCCTCTGATTTGTTGTGAGAGTCCAACAACGTACCATTATACTAGGAGAGCTTCGTTGATCACATGTGGAATTAGACTTGTAAAGGCTTTAAATATTTTATCATATTCACAAATTGTCTCTCCTAGCTTTTGCTTAATTTCTTTAAGTTTCTGGGCTACAAAATGCTTAAAATATTGAGCTTTAAAGAAGGCAAGGAAACTTGTATTAATATCGTTCTTGTTTATGTCTTGATTATTTACAAAATAACATAAACAATCAAAGTTCTCTTTTTCTGAGGCTTCAACAAACAGGGCTCTTTTTTGGCTTCATCCTTAACATTATTGGCATCCCCTAATTTTTCACAAACAAATTAGTGCTTCTTGGGGACTTTGTCACCCTGCCATAGAGGGGAATTTGAGTTAATCCCAAATTTTATTTTTTTGAAGGATCTTGTGTTGAAGTATTTTGAACTGGAGGTGGTTCGACTAGGGTATTGGGTTGTATCAACTCAACATGTTCTACTGTCATGTCGATTGCTACCTTGATAGTCAACTTTTATATCTTTTTGACTAGAGTGTCACATTTTTCACTTTCGACTTCGACACTCAAAGATGTTAGTGGGAAATCGTCAAATTGACATGCTTTGTCTAAATAATCAATGAACTAGTTTGTCTTGAGATGCAATGGTTCTTCATCTCACCTTGAGTCATCTTCTTCATCAGTGATTACTTTTAGCAAGGGGGGTACGTTTGTGTGTCACATACCCAGTTCCCTCAATGAATTATAGAGGTTATGGGGTACCTAAAATTTCCTTTTTATTTTTAAATATATGCTAGTTAGGCACATTCCTAGTGATACATGTAGTTGATGATCCCAAATAAATTTCAACAAGTTTTATCCCTTAGGACACACTTCTCCAAGTGTGTACCAAATCTAAAAATCACTTTATTACAATCATTTATTTAATAGAAATATATTTTTTACCTTCAAGTTCTATATTAAATGACTTAATAATTTCAACCCTATGTTATATCAAATTTACATGAATGATAATTCTTGGAAATTACTTAATCATGAAGACAACGCAAGAAGACAAATAATATTTTCAATCAAAAAATTTAGGTAGCATGATATTTTATACATATATAAAAGAAATGAAATACATGTGAAAAAATTCATCACAAAATTGGTACAATATCTAGTTCTCCAAATTTTATCAAGGTAAAATCCTGAAAACCATAGCCACAATCAAAGATCCACAACAAGCTAGCATCAACACCAACAAGTCCTCCCTTGGCTTCAACAAGATTTTATTTCATATGCTCTTCACACTAGCACTGTTTTCTTCCTTAAGGTTTACAAACCCTAGCCATGTTGGATCACACAAGTTACATACATACATACATACATACATATACGCAAATCCTTGGCCTTCAAATATTACATCAACATTAACAACAACACCTCCATGGAACAACATACATACATATATATATACGTTAATCCTAGCTCTTCATTATTATCAATATTTAATAACAACAACACCTCCATGGAACATCATGAAATATATAATAACCAACTCATCTTCTAGGAAGGCATCATACCATGGCCAATACTCATCAATTTAATCTCACCATGACCTTTCCCTAGCCTCACATTCCATAAGAAAAAGGTTTTAAAACCATTCAAGGCATCTCACCATGATCTTTCCCTAGCTTCACAGCCCATAAGAGAAAGGTTTTAAAATCATTCAAGGTGTTAGTTCTAATATCCATGTCTTTTACTAGGTTAGAAAATATAGTAGTACAACAAAATCCATAATAGTCATCATCATGAATACACCAACTCCATGTTCTTCTCTAGTGTCTACATGCATAGCATAAACCCTAGCTTCATATGAGCAAACCTAAAATCACACTAAAGAAATCTCTCCATGAAACATACAAGACATCACTCTCTCCCCTTTTCTTATTTTAAGGTTTCCTCGTGCACCCTAATGGAATACTACTATGGTTTCCTCATAAGCCTAACGTCTTTCTCCCTACGAGACTTGTATAAGACAATACAATGAATAGTGTACAATGATGAAAAAATATACAACTATATCATCCCCTATATATACAATAGGTGAGGGAGGATAACATAATAAGGAAATAATTCCATACAATTGAAACAACCTCCAAGCATGATCCTCCATGGGATCGACACCCCTGCTCTAGGATGGTGCACTCTCTAACAAGTTATTAGTCCAAAGCTTCCTCTTCCATGGTTTACTCTCTAAGTGTCCTCATGCAAGATGATTCACCTCTAATTATGTGCCACATGTCCCAAATGTTATTTTCATTTTATTAATAGATTTAAAACCACACTTAAGCACATTAAGAATACCCTCATTGTGTTAGGAAGCTAAATTATTTTCCTAGATACTTATATGTTCACATTACATTTTCATTCACATTATAAAAATATATGTCATGCACTAGCTAGTTTTGTCAAAAGCTATCCAAATGCATGTAAATCCTTGGGGTTGGAGATGAAGAATGTTACAATTGTCATCTCTCCCTTCTAATAGCAGATTCCTTATTATTCTTTGTAAAAAATGATCATTAAAGTACCACCATAAATCACTTAATAAGTTACAAAAAGTTACAACATTAAATGTCTTTGAAATAATAATCCCATTGGTGTTATCTCATGTGTGTAATAAATTTCCCAATTTTTGTTAGTGTTATTTATACCATAAAATATTTGCACTTGGGTACTCACATATGCCTACCCATGTAAGGTGTCTTCTACAATCCGCCCCTATGTCATATTCATGTGTGACCCATCTAATGATGATACCATACCACTCAAATACTATTGTAATGTCATGGAACATCTTCCTTGAGCCACTTCACATTAACCTATATATGGGACCTCGCAAGGATGTCTAATACTTGGGTGGGTTCATTAAGCACCCTCTCCCATTGGTCTTTAGTCCTTGGCACCTTTTTTTTGTGGGTATAAAAACCAAACCAAGAAGAAAAAACTAGTTTTTCAAGATTTGGAAATTATGTTTGGCCAAGGTCCATGTGAGCATAGTGCACATGTTCACCCAAGCGAGTATTTTGCAAAATCCATCCCCCATGCAAAAATTGCATTGGAATTTATTGAAAAAAACCCTAGCTCTGCATATCCTCAAATAATTCAATTTTCGACTTATGAATTCCTAGGGGTGTGTCCCTAGATGTAACTTGGTGCTAGGAGTCAAAATGAACAAACAATTTTCCCATCCACTTTCTAGTTTGAATTGTATGATGACTTGTAACTTGCTTCCAAGAGATATTTAGGGAAATATTATGAATTGTGTTCACGGGTATAAAAAACAAATTGAGCAACAAAAATGAGTTTCATAAGCTATAGGATTTGTGTTTGGCCAAGGCCCATGCAAGCACACTACCCATAATCGCTTGAGAAAGCCTTTTGCAAACTCCAACCCATTGTGAAAAGTTTGCATTGATCTTTACTAAACAAAACCCTAGCTTTAAATATCCTAAAATAAATCAAATTTTGACCTAAGGGGTCTTAAGAGGGAATGTACCTAGCTATAACCTGATGCCATGACTCCAACTAAATCTATGATTTTCCCATCTAAGTCTAGATTTAAATTTTATGGAAAATTGCAACTCGCTTTCAAGACTCATTTAGGGACATATTGTGAAATTATTTTCAGGGTATAAAAAACAAATTGAGTACCATAAATCATTTTCGTAAGCTCCAACATTTTTGTTTAGCCAAGGCCCTTTGTGAGCACACTACCTAGGATCACTTGAGCGAGAATTTTGCAAAATCCAACAAGCCCTTGTGTAAATTTTACAATGATCTTTATTGAATAAAACCATAGCTCTAATGATCCTCAAATAAATCAATTTTTTACCTATGGAGACCAAGGAGGGGCGTGTCCCAAGCTATGACCTGGTGTTAGGAGTCCAACGGGACTGAAAATTTTCCTATCTATGTCCTGATTTAAATTTTATGGTGAGTTGAAACTCGCTTTCAAGAACCATTTGGGGACATATTGTGAATTTTGTTTGAGGTTGTAAAAACCAAGATACATCATTTCTCTTCAAGCCCATATTTTTCAATTGGCCCCTCACAAATGGTTTTTATTCTTTATTTTTCTTTAACATCCATTGTTTGATTCCA
The DNA here is from genome assembly GCA_034641835.2 of Pinus albicaulis. Taxonomy (NCBI): domain Eukaryota; kingdom Viridiplantae; phylum Streptophyta; class Pinopsida; order Pinales; family Pinaceae; genus Pinus; species Pinus albicaulis. Next base: position 715,783,521 of record CM076570.1, on the reverse strand, counting down.
GAAGAGATAGAAGATAAATTAAAGCAATAAGAGAAAAACCATACATGTATGTATGACTTCCAATCAACATTTTTGTAGTTGCAATTTTGAATTCATCCTTTCATGGGGCTAGTTTTTGGGATTTTGCATAAAGGTGGAAAACTCATTGCGCAATTTGATAACCCTAGTTTTGTAGAATTTGAAAACATTAGTAATGTGGAATGTCGAAACCCCAACATAGTGAGTTCAAATTTGAGTTCACTATTAGAGGATGTGAGTAAACACACCAAATTGATCTTGCATCGTAATTTGGATATGTTTGTTGATCTATATTGAAGTGGAATTTGAAAACCCTAGTTGCGCAATTTGAAAACCCTAGTTTTATGGAATTTTAAAACCCTAGTACGATGGAATTTGATGGAATGTAATTATCGTGTGTACATTATGAAAAATTTATACCCAACACACCATAAGAGATGCTCATACATGACATAATTAAGTGATTATCTATAATAAATGTACATGAGTGATACTCTTCAAAGTGAGACATAGTCAACATGCCACAAGATACCTACCATAAGTGACATAGTGAAGCATCAATGCACTAAAGCAATGTACAAAAGCCATGATACATGATGCACCTTAACTAACAAGACATAAGTAACGCCCATAAGCAATTAATCATGACCATAAACACATATGCATCTTTGCACATAAGGGATGCCCCATAACTAACACATAATTAGTGTTCTTACATGACACACATAATTGACACATGATAAGAAAAAACACATGTTCTAAATTGACCAATGTACGTAGTGGTTGCAATTTATTCAAGAATATATGTAATGAACTTTCTCCTTCTATTAACCAATCCTCAACGTTGACAAGAGGTAGATGCCTATCTTTCTGAAAAATGTAATGTACTTGCATAATTATGAGAAGATGGAGAGAATAGAATGCAAAATGCCAAGAGTTGGGTGTGAAAACTCCAATATAGTGAGTTCAAATTTAAGTGCATAATTAGACAATGTAAGTAAACACACCATATTGACACCCATAAGTGACATAATTAAGTAATGCCCCATAAGCAATGTACATAAGGGATAATCTTCAACGTGAGACAAATAGTCAACATGCCACAAGATACCTAGTACCATAAGTGATATAGTTAAGCATTAGTGCACTAAAGAAATGCACAAAAGCCATGATACACCATATTAGGTGTCACATATAAGTGATGCACCTTATATTAACCAATCCCCAATGTCGACAAGAGGTTGATGTCTCTCTTTCTGAAAAATGTAGTGTAATCATAAATATGAGAAGGTGGGGAGAATATTGAAGTGGAATTTGAAAAACCTTAGTTTTTTGCAATCCAAAAACCTTAGTTTTGTGGAATTTGAATCCACTAGTAATGTGGAATTTGAAGACACTAGTAATGTGTAATTTGATAACCCTAGTTTTGTGGAATTTAATTCATTAAAACTAGAAAAATGTTATTACAAGGAAATCACCAGAATTTGTTTTTTGGTTATTTTGAAATTCTAAATCCACAATTTAATTCCAAATTTAATAAAATATGTATTTAAAGACTATTTGGTAGCTAAGATGAGGTGTGGATAACCTCATTTTGTCCTAAGAGTTCAACATAAGCTTTATCTTTATGAACGTTCATTGGGATGTTATCTTTGTTGATTATATTTATGAATGTTATGAACTAATGAAACAATATATGGAGAGAATTTTTATTTATAACATTGTGACTAAGTTTTACCCAACACACCATAAGAGACATCCATAATTGCAACATTGAGGGTTTTTTTTTCCCTCTACACAATGTGCCAACCAATAGTCATTGCCCCATTCATTACCTTTTGGGGAAACCACTACATATATGTGCACTGCAAAAAATGGAGTGCCAATATGTGATTCCACTAAATAAACAAAACATACTACGATCATGCCAGTTAATAAATCATAATAAAATATTCATCAAACCTTGTTGTACAAGATATGAGATGTGATCATAATCCACTGAAATACTTTATTGGTCCTCCTCCAATTGTGATAATTGTACAGTTATACATTAACCAATGGAGAGTGTTATATCATCCTAGTTATCAACTTAGTTTGTGGATTCACAATTGTCCCATTCACTACTACCACATGCCACATAGAAGTAAGAGAGTTTTCTTGTCAATATTTCAAGTATAGCATTGTTTGATGTTTGAATTGAATGAAATACGCAATTTCCCTGGATTGTTTTGCATTCATATAAATGTGTTTCATCTATATCGACCACCTCCCAAAAAAATCTATCTACCTATGATTTCTTGGTTGATTGGTATCCTCACATTCTTACTCCCTCCCCCCAAAATTGAAGAACACTAATCAATAATGGATTTTGCATCTTAAATGATGAAAGTAGTAAACTTCATTTCTTCTCTACATAATGTAGTTTTAGTGCATGTGCCTTCTCCATCACTCTTACCTTTTTCATTATCAATCTCAAAAAAGTTTCAAATATGGTGTACCTCCTATTTTTTGTGCAGCATATGAAGCTATTGAAATACATGTGCATGTTTGGACTAGCCAGCGTAACAATATGACCAAACCCAATGTTGATCCATTTGTATATTATTCTCCTTAAAGTCACTATAGAATAACTATAAGAAGCATTGTACATAAGTTAAGTCATGGAGTAGGTTTTAACCCTATACAAAAATTATCTGCAAATGAATCTTAAAAACAAAAAATAAACAATAGCGAGAGAATAAAATATAAAACATATATACACAGATATTTTCCCCTGGATCCCAAATCGGGAATACCAGCTTGATTTTTCATTATATTGCTTTTAGTGTTACAACACATATATATACATGTTGAAGCATTCATAAACCCCAATCCATTAACCCTGGATTAGAACATAACGTAGTTCCCTTGACTGGATCTACAAAATACCAAGGGCCGAAAACCATCGTGCCCCAAAACCATGATCGGGTCTGCCCACCAAAAAATAGGGTCCAAAAAGTTTTTCCAGGGCACTGCCCCGGACCCCAAACAGGGGGGGTTGCCGCCCCCCGCGCGCGCGTCTGACTAATCGTGGAAATAATAGAACACATACCCAACACCCTAACCCTCCCATTAAGGCAGTTCCACTCTCATAAATAGTAACATAACAAAAAAAATATGCATAATTTAACCAGAACATATAAACATGTGTGCACTAAGGCCATATTAACAAAAACCATATAGAAATATTGTGAAATACATGCCATGAAATCCATGTAAATTTCCATAACATATTTCAAGTACATATCTGATGAATATTTTGGCTGGCTACAAACCTTGGATGTTCCTCCCAACCATAGGTCACTCTGCTCCAATTCTCTCAGTAGTTGGTCACCCCTGAGCTAGGGTCGTGACTCCACTAAGCATCAGCTTCTCGAGCCAAGTACGTCTCATACAAAAAATGATAGGGCCAAGGCATCAAACTCGATAACCTCCAACCATCATGTTCACATCCCCCATAAACCCCACACCCAAGTGGTGCACTCCCTTCACCACACTTGTGGTCGCTTGGGATGTACCACCACCTCCTAGGTGTCTATCTTGGCTACCCATAGATGTCCAGAGTCCTGTGGCTCTAGGATTTCCCACTACCCTCACTAGTCTCCAAGTACCCTTCAGACCCTCACGCATTCAAGCCATCAATCCCAGTAGACTCCAACCAATAGGCTTACATCCCCCATCATCCCCTATCTCAGTCGACCAAGGATGTCCATAATTTTGTGGCTCCAAGAGTTCCCACTTCCCTCATGGGTCTCTAGGTATCCTCCAGGATCTAACTTAAGGACACTTATCGCTTCATTGACTGACTAACTAAATAGGGGAAATGTTTTTTTTATAGACATTGTGACCACCCTTCTTTTACTTTATATATTATAATATTATAATATACTTTCATATCATGCTATCCCCCCTTATTTTATCATGGAGTCTCAACCCCCCATAATCTTTTCATCCCTCAATCCACATAAATTAATGTGTCTATTAGGCCCACTAGCCTTCTACCTTACAAGCTCTCTAGCCTAATTTCCTAGGCACTTTGGCCTTCAATTCATAAGTATGCTAACCCGTTGTTGTAAACCATCATACATACATAGGCACACAAGCCTCCATGGAACTCAGCTCACCAGCCTAATAACACAAGTCCTTTAACCCAAATACATAGGCATACTGACCTTAAAACATAGATATACACACAGGGGTGCGCAAACCCTCAAAGAACCCAGCTCACCTACCTCTTTAAGGTATCACGACTCACCAACCTAAGTATCATATGTACAATTACATTTACAATTTTGGGGTCAAACCAAAGGCATTACATTCCGCTCTCCCTTATTTGTGCAATACCATCAATGCATCTAGATATACTATATAATCATATTACCAAGAGTTACTACTGTTGCATGGCATCCTTAGGCTTTTACTTGCAACTTCAAATTTTTAATAGGGGAATTAAACTTATGTTCATATTTACTTCGGAGCACCTTCATCTTCCTGTCCACTTTGTGTACTAATGGAACTTGGAAGTATTTTACATGCTCTGGATTTATAAACAACCAAATTCAACATGGCCATCACCACACGAAATACCCAACATGCTGCTAAAAACAACTTTTGTCCATTTATTAGACATATAAACAATTTTTCCCTGTAATCTCTTTTGCAAAGGGTGCCAACTTCTTTGTATCCTTCCTTGTATCAAGATGTGAACAACTTCATTTTTATAAGACCGATAGTTATGAAGTTGTAGTTGTGTCCAATAGCTCTTGGACTGACTTGTTGATATCCTCAATCTATACTGGAGTTAATTTGGGTGGCACCTTATTTTGCAAACTCCAACTTGGAGTCAAGTCAATTTGAATGGAAATTCTCCTTACAGGCAGTAATTCCTTTGAAAGTTGATCTCAAATAAGTTCCTTGTTCATTTTGGGCAACTAGGTCCAAACTCCATGTTGCACTACTCATATGATGATCATCATATTTTTTGTTAGATTCCTATTTTGGAGAGGTGCAAGATTGATCTAAAGATCATCTTGTTTGGATGAGAAGAACATATATTTTGAATTTATTTTCCGCACATGTGCAAGGTCTGCCAGATTTGTAATGTAGTCTCACAAGCCTAATAGATGTGTCACACACCCTCACTGATGGATATAAATTGGAGAGACTTGGAGGTCATTTTTTCATCAACTCATCACACATTCTCTCATTGTGATCTGATTGGTTCGATAGCCTTTGGAAGCCTCTTTCCTTCACAAGTGCGGAGCTGAAGCTGCTAAAAATTCACAGATCTGTTTAGGGTTGTTTTGTTGAGCGTTGACTGTGGTCAACCCTTGTCCATTTGACCTCCAACCTTGGCTGAAATTCTGATTTTTGAAGGTCGTCCAACTGGGCACAAAAATTGAGGAAAAAGGAGCAGTTTGATTGAAGCCCTAATCTGCAGCGTTGACTTCCTGTTAACTGTCCTATGCTGACTTTTCTGCGTTGACTTTTGTTTGACCAGCGTTGACTTGTGATGAGTTGTCTTTGAGGGCTGTGGGTGTGACACTTGAAGGGTTGGCTGATCTAATAAAGGCTTTGTTGGCTGATGCATCCTATTGACTATCGTAACACACACTATCCTATATATTTGCTGGACAAGAAGAACTGTAAAATCTGATCTATATTATTGGTTTATCTTTTGTTGATCTATTATTGTGTTGTATCAGCATTTTAATTTCATGTTTATGTGATTGCTAAATCGAATCGGGCCTAAGAAAGATTGAAGTAAATTTGCATTAAGCATAGAACACTCCATGTCTATCTAAATTTCACATGGTATCAGAGCTGAGGTGAAGACAAATTCCACGCTAGTCTCAGAAGCAATCAGTGAAGAAGAAATCATATCAAGGACCAATGGCCTCCTCAACCTATAAGGGTTTCAAGTCTGATGATAAATTGCATGATAAGTTTGATGATTATCATGTGTGGAAGATGTCCTTGGATTTGACATTAGAAGATCAAGATGTCATGGACTATGTGCAGGGGAAGATTGAAGAGTCTCCATCAAATGTACCTGTTGCCACAAAGACGAAGTATAGAAAAGGGGAAATCAAAGCAAAGATGATTATCCGTGATTCTATTCATAAGCACTTGGTTGCTTACATTTCTTAGTTGAGCACATCTAAAGAGATGTATGATAAGTTGGTTAGCATGTTCAGGGCTACCAATGCTAATTAAGTTCTTTTCTTCAAGAATCAATTGAAAAATATCAAGAAGGGCAAGGATGAATCCATTCAATCCTATTTTATGAGGCTCGGTAAAATAAGGAACAATCTTCTAGCTATTAGAGAAGAAATAGTTGATCGAGAGATGGTTCTCATTGCGCTTGGAGGTCTCCCCCGTGATTGGTATGTATTCAATACCAATATTCTTAATAATAATGTGATTCCTAATTTTGATGAAATATTGACAAGATGCACTCAAGAGGAGACAAGAATGATGGAGAGAGATCATCCCTCTAATGGAGGTGACCCTACCGCCTTCACCACTCATGCAAAGAAGAGGAACAATGGTGGTCCGAGAAATCAAAACCATGGAAGAGCAGGGCCCAAAGGAAGGAAGGAAAGATGTTACACTTGTAACAAGTTTGGTCACTATGCAAGAGAGTGCCCTAATAGAAGGGACTCTCCCAGGGATGATGACAACAACAACTCTAGGGGGAATGGAAATCAAAGGAACAATAGGTTCAAAGGAAAAAGAAAGGCTCCATCTAATCGTAGTGGAAATGGGCAACCTTTCAAGAGGTCAAGAAATTCAAGGTACGATGAGTTTAATGTTGTTGATAATAAGAGAAATGAATTTATTCTTGTATCTGCCCTCTCTGCTGCATCTCCTCCTGACACCCTGGATGTCTAGTTGATTGATAGTGGTGCTTCAAGGCACCTCACTGGTTATAAAGAAGCCCTCTCTGATTTTATTGAGAAGGATACAAATCTAGAAATTATCCTTGGAGATAATTCCACCTATCCCATAAAAGGGACAAGTATTGTGACCCTTCATCTATCTCAAGGTCAAGTCCTTCGTTTACAAGATGTGTTGTACGTACCTAATTTGAAGAAGAAACTTGTGTCTATTTCGACAATGGAAGACAAAGGGTTCAATGTGGCATTCGTTGATGGAAAGGTATGTATCTGGAAGAATAACTTCAAGGAAGCTCTTACTATTGGTTTTAGAGTTGATACACTCTACTAGGTTGGAGGAAGTCCATTGGGGGCTATGTCATGTGATACAACTCGTCAAACAGAGTTATGGCACCGGAGGTTTTCACACCTTCATTACAAAGCCATTCCCGAAGCCAGGAAGGTGGTGACAGGGATGCCCAAATTTAGAGATGATCATGAAGGTATATGTCAAGGTTGTGCCGAAGGGAAGCATACAAGGGGACCATTCCCCTCAAGTGTCACAAAGACCACTGATATCTTGTAGTTGATACATTCTGATTTATCGGGTATGCTACATGTGACATCCTTGGGAGGATGTTCCTATTACATGACTTTTACATATGACTTCTCCCACAAGACCTAGATATATGTCTTGAAGAAGAAGGACAAAGCATTCAAATGGTTTTGTACCTTCAAGGCCTTGGTGGAAAATCAAACCGAGAAGAGAATCAAAGTTTTGAGAACCGACAATGGGACCGAGTATGAGTCAAATGAGTTCAATGAATTTTACAGAGAAGTTGGCATTAAGAGGGAGACCACAACTGCGTATACTCCTGAGAAAAATGGTGTTGATGAAAGAAAGAACAGGACCATTGTGGAATTTGCACGCACCATGCTATGTAACCAAGGTTTTCTAGAGTTTCTATGGGGAGAAGCTATGAACACTATTGTGTACATTCAAAATAGATGCCCGCATTCTGCTCTGGACTCCAAAACTCCTGAAGAAGTCTTCTCTTGCAAGAAACCTGATGTTTCTCATTTTAGAGTTTTTGGTTGTCCTGTTTACTTTCGTGTGCCGAAAGAAAAGAGAAGCAAGTTGGATGCTTCTGGAAAGAAGGGAATGTTTGTGGGCTACAATGAAACTTCGAAGGAATATAGAATCTATGTGTCTGGTCAAAGAGAAGTGGAGATATGCCTCGATGTCACCTTTGATGAAGATGTTGCCCTCAAGAAAGTGAGAAATATTCCTAGCTCCAGGGAAGACAAAGAAGATGAAGAAGCAGGGAAGCAAGACGAGCCGAAGGATGAACCGATGCCCAATGTTGAAGGACCTATGGATCCTATTGATCCACCTCCTTCAAATAAGAGAAGACCCTCATGGCTCAGGGATACTCTCGCAGATGTCGAGAGACATTTCCCCAAGGGGGACATTCCGTGACAGCAAGAAGCCAAATAGATACCAAGGGTGTCTAGCAGCCATGAGTACAATAGTACAATCTGAGCCTGAATCATTTGAAGAAGTCGTAAAGCATCAAGTTTGGAAGGATGCTATGCACGAATAATATGAGTCCATTATGAAAAATGATGTCTGGGAAGTGGTCCCGAGATCGGAGGACAAATCTGTTGTCACCTCGAAATGGCTTTATAAGATCAAGCATGGGTCTGATGGTAGTGCTGAAAAGTACAAGGCAAGATTTGTTGCCCGAGGCTTCTCTCAAAAAGAAGGCATAGATTATGATGATATATTTTCACCTTTGGCCCGCTATAAAACCATCTGATCTATGATTTCCCATATTGCAATGCAAGGATGGAGTCTCCATCAGATGGATGTGAAGACTGTTTTTCTGCATGGTTCTATAAAGGAAGAGGTGTATGTGGAGCAACCTCTGGGATTCGAAATCTGAGATAGAGACACCTATGTATGCAGGTTGAATAAAGCCCTCTATGGGTTGAAGCAATCCCCTAAGGCTTGGTATGAAAGGATAGATAGCTACTTGAGGAAGTTGGGCTTCACTCGAAGTAATTTTGATCCAAACCTTTATTTTAAGGTTGATAGAGAAAGGCCTCTCATTCTAGTTCTCTATGTGGACGGTCTCTTCCCGATAGGTGTTGACCCTCTCATTCATCAATGTAAGAGGGAGCTAGCTTCTGAATTTGAGATGAAAGACCTAGGACTGATGCACTATTTCCTAGGCTTAGAGGTCTGGGAGAGGCCAGGAGAGATTTTTCTTTCTCAAGGAAAATATGTCGTGAAGTTGCTAGAGAGATTTGGTATGGTGGACTGTAAGTCTGTCGACACCGATGGAACTCAACTTTAAGAAGTTGTGTGGAAACGTTGTTGGGCTCGTGCTTGCAAATCCCACCGAGTATCGACAACTTGTGGGGGCCCTAATGTTCCTAGTGAACTCCTGTCCAAACGTATGTTTTGCAATGAATTCTTTGAGTCAACATATGGTTGATCCTCATCACATTCACTAGGATAGTGCCAAGAATCTATAGAGGTATCTTCAGGGCACAATCAACGATGGGTTGAGATATACTGCCGAGAGTTTGATACTCCATGGATATTTTGATGTCGATTGGGATGGCAGTGTGGTGGATCACAAGAGCACATATGGATGTTGCTTCACCTTGGGTTCTGCTTCGATATCTTGGATGAGCAGGAAGCAGAATTCGGTGGCTTTGAGCATCGCTAATGCTGAATACATTGCAACGAGTATGGTCTGTTGTGACGCTATTTGGCTGGAAAATATCTTCAGTGAGTTATTTGGGCATGTGCTAGATACCACCGTTATCCTTTTTGATAACAAGAGTGGGATTCGTCTTTCTAAGAATCCCGTATTCTACGATCGATCCAAGTATATTGATATCAGGTAACACTTTATCCGGGATATGGTACAACGAGGCGCCGTAAGGCTCGATCATATAGGAACTGATGAGCAGGTCGCAAATATTCTCACGAAGCCCCTGGAGAAGGTCAAGTTCCTAACCTTCCGTGAGAAGCTTGGAATCATGGAAAGACCCTATTATGAGGGTCCTGCTTGAGTTGGACTATGAGCTTTGGGAGCTTCAGGGGGCTTGGGGATAGCTTCTTGGAGTTATAAGCACACACGGGGCTAGGCTTACCGAAACTTGTTGTGCTTATGCCCCACCATTATGATATTGAGTTGGTTCACCTCTCTTTGATCTATGCCCCGCATGCATCCTACCCATGGAGTTTCGGACTCATGGGAAGTGCCTCTCATTTGGTCAATGAGGTGTGACATGTGGATAAAGACCAATAGCAAGACCGATGGACGCATCGAATATTGTCGTGCTCTTTATGTCTAGGATGGAATGTGTCCAACACCTTGATCTGGGATCAAGTATGATGAGATTCTTACCTCTAAACTGACTTCGGGTCAGTAAACTAACTTCAGGTTAGTATGTGACTCTTTATGAGTCTATTGAGGTTTTATCCTCTAAACTGACTTCGGGTCAGTAAACTAACTTAGGGTTAGTATGAGACTCTTTTTGAGTCCAAGAGAGGTTTAAACCTCAACGCTGACTTCGGGTCAGTTGAACGTGATGTCTTTGTGAATCACAAGCAAAGCAAGTTACGGCAAGATGACACACGATGCTATGTGATGGTACACGATGATACTGATCTCTGGATGGCAAGGTGGACAGATGGAGTTCTCCCTAGTTGAGAGGGTGTGTTAATTTTGGGCAACTAGGTCCAAACTCCATGTTGCATTTCTCATATGATGATGATCATATTTTTGTTCGATTCCTCTTTCAGAGATGTGCAATATTAATCTAAAGATCATCTTGTTTGGATGAGTAGAACATATATTTAGAATTTATTTTCCACACATGTGCAAGGTCGGCCAGATTTGTAATGTAGGCTCACAAGCCTAATAGATGTTTCACACACCATCACTGATGGATATAAATTGGAGAGACTTGGAGGTCATTTGCTCATCAACTCATCACACATTCTCTCATTGTGATCTGATTGGTTTGATGGCCTTTGGAGGCCTCTTTCCTTCACATGTGCGGAGCTGAAGTTGCTGAAAATCTGCAGATATGTTTAGCGTTGTTTTGCTAAGCATTGACCATTGTTGACCGTGGTCAACCCTTGTCCATTTGACCTCTAACCTTGGCTGAAATTCCGATTTTTGAAGGTTGTACAGTTGGGCACAAAAATCGAGGAAAAAGGAGCAGCTTGACCGAAGCCTTAATCTGCAGCATTGACTTTCTATTGACTGTCTTGCGTTTTTCTGCGTTGACTTTTGGTTGACCAGCATTGACTTGTGATGAGCTATCTTTGAGGGATGTGTGTGTGACACTTGAAGGGCTGGTTGATCTAAGAAAGGCTTTGTTGGCTGAGGCATCTCGTTGACTGTTGTAATGCACACTATCCTATATCTTTGCTGGATGAGAAGAATTGTAAAATCTGATCTATATTATTGGCTTGTTTTATGTTGATATATTATTCTGTTCTATCAGCATTTTACTTTCATGTTTATGTAATTGCTAAATCGAATCGGGTCTAAGAAAGATTGAAGTAAATTTGCATTAAGCATAGAACACTCCATGTCTATCTAAATTTAACATTCCTTAAACTTCATTAACAACCCTTTGAACTCTATTGGTATCTCACTTTCAATTTTGATATTTGTGGTAATGAATGTGAAACAACACCTTGATTTCCTTTCCTCCTTGAAAAAAAAACCCACTTGTTGCACAAATATATAATCTACTACCATTGTCATAGTTATTGTTGTTGTCCCCTTTTCCCTTGAAATGTTGGCTAATATTTACTCTACTACCATGGTCATAGCTATTGTTGTTGCCCCCTTTTCCCTTGAAATGTTGGCTAATAACGCTTATGATGGCCTCTTCTCCCTTTTTTATTCCACTTCTCTGTCTTTTTATAGACATGGTTCTGCTTCTATATCACATTCCTCTGTCTCATGAACTAGGTTTTTTTCTCAAAATCTTCGCTTTGGAATTCAAGGCTAGGGTGCATGCCTGTGTGAGAGACCCAAAAATTACCATGTGAGTTCATCTTCGATAGCATATCGAATGCAATTGATATACCTAGCAACACTCTAATCACCTTCATCACTTTGTGCAGATCTTGTGAACAACCTATACATTTATCTAGTGTATTCCTTCACCGTCATTTTCTATTGTTTGATGTTTTGCAACTTTCTGGACATATTCAACAAATAGTCAACAAGAAAATACTTACCCTTAATCTTGGTAATCATATTGTTCCAAGGCCTAAAATTGTTTTTGTGCTTTCTCTATGCTTGTCCAATTTCAAATTATCCAACCCAAAGATGCATTCCCTTAAAGTGTGGTGCTTTCAAACTTCACTCTCTTGAGGGTGCATGCAAACTTCACTCTCTTGGAATCTTCATTTTGCTTGAATTTGAAGAACTCCATTTCCTCAATCCAATATATGAGTTATTCCAGCTTCAAGCTCCACCCACGGATGCATTCCCTTATAGTGTGGTGCATGCAAACTTCACTCTCTTGGGGTTCTCGATTTGCTTGAATTTGAAGAACTCCATTTCCTCAATCCAGAAGATGAGTTATTCCAGCTTCAAGTTCCCTGAGTTGGTAGACGTTTCCATCTTTGGTATATCTCTCATATCTATTAAGAACTATATGTCTTTCCTCTAGAGCCTGTGCTTCCTTAGCCTCTTCTTATGGAACTTTCGAGACCTATTCATTGCGTCGAGAGGTGCATTCTACAGCCCAGTATGACCTCGATGTGTAAGTATGTCAGAAGCCAAAATAGAAAACTAATTTTTTTTTTAAATAAAATATAAATAATTTTGGCTTTAAAAATAATTTACATAACTTTATAAATAAACAATTAAAAATAAATTTAAAATATGAAGAGTTTTACGAACACTCAAAAAATAAATATGGTAAATAAATAAACCAGAGGTATGGTAAATAAATAAAACCTCTTTTCATACAGGTATGGTAAATAGATATAAATATAAATAAACTAGAGGTATGGTAAATAAATAAACTCCATATTACTCCATAAATCTCTTTATATTTACAAAAATTCAAAAAGAAGTTTTAATTAGGTGAAACCTATGGGCCAAATACCATGGGACAAGTTATTATTAATACCATGGGCCGAATACCATATTTATAAAAGAGGTATAAAAAGGTAAGGTAAATACATAAAAGTATATCAAATAGGAGTAGAAGTCAACATCTAATTATATTTGAAGCCAATGGAGCAAATACCATGGACAAAATTAATAATAATATCATGCAAAAAAAACATTATCAACCCTAACATTAATATTAAAATATTAATATTACATTATTATTGTTATTATTATTACTAAATCTAATATTGATATTAATATATTATAATATTAAAATTATTAAATTTAATAACTTTATATTAATACAATATTATATATATATTGAAGAACAAAGACATATTATAGAGGTAGAGAAATAGAGGGAGTGACAAGGGAGAGATTGACATAAACTAAAAGAGAGGGGAGAGGAGGAATGAAGAGAGAGAGAGAGAGGGAGAGAGAAGGGTAAGAGAGGGAGAGTCAGAGAGAGGGGAGAAGAGAGAGGATTTGAGAGCAGAGAGAGAGAGAGAGCTGGGGGGTGAATATAGAGGGAGGGAGGTGATAAAGGGAGAGAGAGGAAGAGAGTGATGGGGGAATATAAAGGATTGTAGGGGAAAGAGAGAGGGAGAGAGTGAGTGATGGGGGATGAGAGAGGGAGGTAGGAGAGAAAGGGAGAGAGAGGAGAAGAGAGGGAGGGATAGAGAGATGGAGTTGTAGGGGGAGAGAGGGAATGATAGAGAGATGGCGCTGAATGAGGAGAGACTAAGAGATAGAGAAATGGAGTTGGAGGGGGTGATAGGGATGGGTATAGACAAGGAGTTGGATGGGGAGAGAGGGAGGGAAGAAGAAAGACATAGATAGTAACAAGTGGAGAGAGTGAGGGACTGACAAGGGAGATATGGAGAGAGAGTGTGAATGTTTGGGGGTGAGATAAAGAGACAAGGAATAAGAGATTGAGAGTGGGGGAGATAATGAGAGAGAGAGAGGCATATAGTTACAAAGTTAGAAGGTGAAGAGAGAGAGGCCGAGAGAGATAGCGTGGGAGAGAAAGGAAGAGAAAGAGTGGAGAGAGGTAGGGAAAGGGAGATGGAGATGATGGGGGAGAGAGAGGGAGGTAAGAAGAAAGACATAGAGAGTAAAGCTTGGAGAGAGAAAGAGAGGAATGATAAGGAACATGGAGGGAGAGTGAGAGATGATAGCAGGAGGGAAGAGAGATAGAAGCGGGGGAGAGGAAGGGAAGGGGAAGAGAGAGAGAGGGATGGAGAGGAGGAGGGAGTGATATATAGATATATTGGAGAAAGAGAGTATATGTTTTGGGGGTGAGATAAAGAGACAAAGAATGAGAGATGGAAGGACATATAGATATATATGGAGGGGGGAGAGAGGGAATAATATTTCTTACAATAGATGCATTGATTTCAATGTAGATGGTAATTTCTAATCCTATATGATTGCTTGCACTAGATGCATTGATTTTAGTGAAGGTTTTGATTTATAACGATATTTGATTACTTGCACTAGATGCATTGATTTTAATGTAGATTCTTTCTAAATTCTATTTGATTGTTTGCACTAAATGCATTGATTTCAATGTAAATGGTGATTTCTAATCCTATTTGATTTCTTGCACTAGATGCATTAATTTCAATGTAGATTTTGATTTATAACTATATTTGATTTCTTACACTATCTGTATTTATTTCAATATAAATGATTTATAATCCTATTTGATTGATTGCACTATGTGCATTGATTTCAGTGTAGATGGTGATTTATAATCCTATTTGATTGCTTGCACTAGATGCATTGATTTTAGTGTATATGTTGGTTTCTAATCATATTTTCTTACTTGCACTAGATGCATTGATTTGAGTGTAGATGTTGATTTCTAATCCTATTTGATTACCTGCATTAGATGCATTGATTTCTGTGTAGATTTTGTTTTCTAATCTTATTTGATTCCTTGCATTAAATGCATTGATTTCAGTGTACATGTTCATTTATGATTTGATGTAATTGGATGTATGATGGTACATTAGTTTTAAAGTCATTGGATTAATAGTGTGCATTGATTTCAATGTAAGCACAAAAAATTATTGACAATGTAGAATGATTTTGTGTTATAGTAATTAAACCTAATAATATTGGAGAGCAAGAGAGACAAGGTATGGTGTTTACTACAAGAGCTCGAGCTAAATATTTAAATGGTTTATGATTTATGATTTCTACTGTCTTTTTCATATAATTGATATGGAAAGATGACAAAACTAACAAGGGTGACAATAAGAATAGTAGAAGAAAATAGTTTGAGATTGATCACAATGAAGGCTATTTGTAATTGAATACATTCTAATTATTCACATTTTCTATCATTCAATATTATTACATTGTCACTTTGCATTCAAAAATTGTATTTCATCATTTTTCATCATTAAAGTTATTTTACAATATTTATCATTTCAACAAATTGAGGTAACTAAGAAAAATTAAAATTAAAATGAATAAATCTCAAACATATTTAGCATATTTAAAATGGTTATATTAATATTAGATGTATTTACATATTATTGATAAAATTAATCATATGTTCCTCATATTATCGATATATTTTCCTTGGTCGCGCACTATTGAAACCAGCCTAGATCCATCTTAAATACGGATCTATCAAGCGCCGAGAGGGATCAAATCTCTCGAGGTGCAAACCTTTCCTCAAGTTTTGCACTCAAAAAGAAGTTTGCACCTCTAGGGATTTGATCCCTCTCGGTGCTTGATAGATCCGTAGTTAAGATGAATCTAAGCTGGTAATCACTCACATCACAGAGATCTATCACAACTCCTCTTCTCTAAGTGGCTTCCATCGTGTCCATCCTAGCTAACATGACCCCCAAAAAAAACTTGGTAATCCCATGAGAAACACCTCTTCATTTTCCTCGACCATAGACTTGATACTCCTTTATATGCCACACAATTCGTAATTTTCTGGGACCTAAACAAATTGGTAATTTCCCTTTTCATGGCTCTAGCCAACAATATTCTTCCTGCTGGCACTATACTTTTTCCCTCTGCAATTCTGCCCATCAACTCTTTATAGCTTCAATTCAATTCAAAGAACACAAAATAGTAATTGGAAGCACATGGAGAACACATTTTAATGGAAGTGATTTCACAGGGCACTGCACTGGCAAGTCAGATGATTCCAACACCTGGACTAAATACTCCATATTCTATGTCCATAAGTTTTGCTTGCTCTTTTGGATTGGGTCACTCTAATATTGATTCTGTGACAGCTACTCAACACCAGTTGCAACAACAGAAACAACTGCAGGAGCAACAATAGTTGCATCAACAACAACAACAGCAATAGCTACAATTTAGTGGAGGGAAAAACAGTCGTATTTATCATAACATGAAAAGTCAGATGGGTGGTACTATCGAAATCAACATGCCACAAAAAAAATTCTTTTTATGGACTATTAATAGAGGTATGAATAATGGGATGCAGCTTATGAGTGACAATCAACATTTTATGATTGGAACTACCAGATATCCTAACACAGGAAGCTACATTACTACTTCCTGATATTGCACTCTACAAGTTCCTTCCCAACATCAACTAAATCAAAGGCAACGTCAGTTAATGAAACTATTATTTCATCAAATGAATCCCTTAGTGAGTGGCGGATATGCGATGAATGGGCTGATCTTGTTGGGCCTGATAAGTTATATAATCCTGTAACATCTGGAGGAGTTGTAGCTGTAACTAAGTATAATTCAAACTCTTTAGGGCTACAATAAAAAATTATTCCTGTCCCAGGTTTATGCCCTCAGCAATCAAACTTGCACACATAGCAGCAGTTTCAACCACATAAGTCTCAGGGTCATGATCATTCCCCACAAAAAAAAATTCAATTGCCAAAGTTCCTTCAGAAATATTCACAATAGCGCATATCCAGTTGACTTCAAAATTGTTTGGCCAGAAACATTTGGGCATTGTTTTGCAGCCACAAAATGAAGCTTTGCAGCATCATGTTTCACAAGCCTTAAAATAACAGTTACAACCACAGGTCACAGGTGAAGAAATATAGCCATCTTAGTCTGGAGGATTGTTGATGCATTAGTACTAACCTAGTAGTCAGCAGTTGTGCCATCAACTATCTCAAAAATCATAGCAGTATCAAGTACCATCACCACAACAGAAACAATAAGGCTAGTCGCAAAATGATTCAAATACTTTTCCCATTGAAGTACATCTAGAGGTTGTGTTGCAAGGATTGCAAGAATCACAGTCCTAGGTTATATTTCAAGTTCCAGAGCAAGTTGCACACTCAGATGACCACCAACAGCTACAACAAGAAGTTGAACAGAGTATGGAAATTCATGATGATGTTCAAAAGGCTGAGCAGCCAAACCAATCATCTATACGTGGAACAGTATCCATTATAACAAACCAAACCAGAGTTGAAACATCATCTTGAGCCATTGGATCAACTAGACAAACAAGCGTTGGTTCTGAGTCACGACAAAAACAATATATCAGACAACAATGTTGGTTGTTGTTTTTGCATCATCTAGTAAATGTTCAATTGCTGAAGGCCAATGTCAAACAACACATTGTTCAACTGCACAACAATTATGGGCACACATTACGCAGTGCCGTGATCATTAATGTACTTATTCTAGTTGTCAAGCATCTATGACTCTTCTACGGCACCATCAAAATTGCGATGACTTATGTTGTCCTGTTTGTGGTCTTGTTCATCAAATCATATTGCAACAGAGACCGGGACATGATCATCAAACCCAAGGGAGACAGGTCTTACAAATGGTGTGAGAAGGTATGCCAATGGTAATAATAAGGTTGAGACCCGTTGTATTGGAGATGTGCTCTTATTTAACTTGGTGGTCCAGATTGCCATCATTGGTGCTTGGCCACCAAAATTTGTATTAGAGTTTTCAAAAAGGGGATGCAGTGCAATCTGTTAATGTGAACTTTCCCACTGCTGCACCCTCCAGCCAGTTAGAGATGGCCCATTGTTAGGATTGTGTGGAGACATATATTGGCCTTCACCTATTGCAACAGCTAAGACTGATTCTCCACGAAATAGATCAAATCCAACTGCAGAAACTCCTGAAGCCCATGTAGTAGTGGCAGTTGATTGAGCTACTGCCTCTAGACTCACTTATGCAGAATTGGACACTGGAGAACATTGAAGCAAAATGGCTTCTATTGTCTCTTTATCATGCTGTGTTTGTATCTTTTTCCATATTCTGTCCAACTAAACAGATATGTAGCTAAGGGTGTGTTAAGGGTGTAAAGCCTTCCCATGCTATTCAAAGAGGGTGGAACACCAATTCCTGTGCTCTTCTTAACTATTGCTTGAGGGTTGCTTCCAAGGCTAGGAGTAAAATCCCAAATGACAACCCTCGATGGATTCACAATTGGAGCACCAGCTACAAGCATTGTACCTGTATCTGTTATAATAGCATCAATAGTCATAATACCACTTGGCCCAACTCCCAACAATCCTTTGTTTGTTGCAAACCATTTTGGACATGTGTTGGATTGGCTTGCAGGCCACTGAGACCAACGAAGCCCAACTAAACTCGATGAAAAAAATTGTACAAACACACAGAAAAATTGGCCAGCATGCTGAAGTTTGAGGTTGATGTGAAAGATATTTTTCCTTAAACGATAACTTTGAGTTTGCTGAAGCACATGAACCCATAGTAATGCACCGATAGGGAGACATTTCAGCTAACCATTTTTTCACTAAAAAGGTATTGGCGTCATTCATGTTCACAATACCAGCAATTCACATCCCGTGCCAGATTATTGTTTTTTTCCTCTTTTTCTCAGCTTCCAGCCATTCTCTCTCCATCAGCCAACTAGGCTTATCATCCCCTCTATCATGCATGAACTTGCAAGCATCCGCATGTTGCAGAGCACCTAAATTAGCATACGCTGGGATCACACTTGCCATGGTCACCAAATAGTGTTCCATGCCTGCCAAATGCATCTGTCAAAAGAGTTCCAAAGCCTTATTGGGATGTAATATCCCTTTTCAGGGATATCTCTGAAACACAAGCAAACTCTAACCAGAGATGGACTGGGAGGGCATTTACTAAATATTTCACCTCTGAAAGAGGATAAGATCTGGAGGTTATCTGGCCCTTTCCAGACTCTGTCTAAGAGTGTGTGAGAAAACACAACAAGTGGTACAGAAATCGAAATGCAAAGGGAAGGAATAACAGAAATGCAAACATACAACAGCGTGTATATAAAGCATACATAGATACTCAAGAAATACCATGAGAACGCTAAGCCATTTTATTAATCTGATAAATATAGATAAGTACAATAGGTGATCAAAGCGATAGCACCTAAACTTGCACAAGACAAGTTAAGATCTATTCTCAAAACGTTGCATGGACTGGATGTGTATCAGATCTACGTTCCAGCTTGCTGAAAACGGCCGTGTAGCTGTCTGGGAATACCTCCTTTGCGGATCTGGGCTTTCCTCCCACTGATCACACCGCCACTATTTGGATCCTCAATAATATGATCACTGCTGATCTAGAAATCCCCAATACAGACTGCGTCCTCCCAATCAGGACTGCGCAGTCAATAGATGCACTACTCCTCCACAGATGTCGCGCAGTCAATAGACGCGCTGCTCCTCCACAAATACAGCAAATCGATTCTCTTACAAAAACACTGACAGGACTACCTCACCCGAGCAGGCACTCGAAGTCCCCCGAGGCTGAGGGCAAGATCTCCGAACGGAGACACTCAATGTGCTAAACAGCGCTGCAAACAGGCTAAACAGCCAGCGTGCTCAAAGTCACAATGACCAGATTCAAAATGCATAAATTCCAATCATGTCAAACTAAGGTGGCTGTCATCTTTATATAGCGTTGGCCGCTCTCAAACCCTACGGTCGCCTTTACCAACGTCACCTCCCTTTACTGCGTGCGCAATTTGGCCTCCCCTTGATTACAACGTGCGTCTACTAGGAAGTCCCCCCCCCCCTTATTTTAGAGTGAGTTGTGTTCCCTTTACTCACTTTTATTCATAATCTAACTACATAAGGAAAAATTGACCAAATCAAATATTCCAATTAGCCATTGCTAATTGGGAATATTACAGTCTCCCCCGGCAAAATGTTGTTTGTCCCCAAGAAACTGTAGTGATGGATGCTGCAAGATTTCCTCATTCTCCCAAGCAATCATCCAAACAAAATGAGCCACCTCCCAACAAGGTAACTCCTGAAAATCTCCTTCCACCTCAAGCTCTGGTAATGAAGGTGGGCTGAAAATTTGAACTTGGCAAGCATCATAGCTTACCCCATGCTGTCCTTCTCTCCACTCATGACAAGTGTAGAGTGTATGCTGATCCTGGGCTGCAAAAGTATTGCCCTCAAATGGCAAAATGAAGAAAAATCCTCCAAAGAGTTCTCCTCCAACAATGAAGAACAGGCGGGCCCAAAACATATTATCCATGATGAATAGGACATGGTCATCATAGAATATCCCAAGGAGAAGTTTTCTGCAAGTTTTACATGATGATGCATGATGCAAACAATATCTCACAAGGATACAGCGCAGTCCCACCCACTGCAACTTCAAAAAATTACATGGCAAGCAATGTACAAGATTCATCACATCTACTAAAGGATAGTAAATGACTGAATGTAACAACAATACATGATCAAGCACTTGCCCATGGTTGTACAATAGATGAATATCAGCCTCATGGCCCACCTCAAAAGGAAACAAACATGTGGCTGTGGTGGCCATATCTACTCCCATGCTCCCATTAGAACATGTAATGCAGAAAATGTGAGAATTTTTCCCACTTAAAGAAACATCCAACTCATGTGTCTCCATCATAATCATGCTTCTCATACAAATATGATCTATATCAGCAAATGAAATCATGATCAGCAATAGAATGAAGAGAAAGCTGAAGGTTTCAGGTGGTGCAAGAAGGTACCAACAGCTTCCCAAACAATTACATCGCAGTTTTACAAGTTGCTGCTTGAGGAAAGTACAAGGCAAAATGTTTCTTCTTACATGGTTAATCATGCATGTCCCCATATGATACATGTTAGAGCGCATAAACTGAACATACAAGTGATGATAAAACATTTGCCCATGGCCACAAAAGAGATGGCTGCCTCCATCATGTATATTGGCCCAATAAAACTCATGGAGCAATGTGACATGCTTGCCCTCTTGTGAAGCAATGCACTGCATAAGAATGGTAAGAGTGTGCAAATCAATGAATGTATATACAAACTTCTCACCATATGCTAGAAGTAAGATGGTACATGGATCCATGAATGAGTCCTCCATAGTGTTTTGGCATGCTATGAGGAAAAATGAACCATGTGCTGCAAGAAGGTGCTTGGACCCCCAAGTCAAGAAGAACATGACATAGTGGTAGATGGCTCTATCATCATTGCCTCCTCTTTTATCATCAAGTGCAATAAATATAAAATGATCCCGGAACCAGTGAGTTATGAATCCTCCACATTTCCATTGGGCATACTTCATCCATAAGGCTCTGCTCCAAAGTGGCAGCGCTGTGAGCTTATGCAAATGAGCCCCTGCCAATACCAAACTCTGTTCTTTGACATGCTCCTTGTCAAAGATTCCTCTAATAATTCTGCAACAAATATGGAATACTCCCCAAGATGGAAGAGCTCTCAAATCATCAAAGACCAAAGAGATAATGCCATCTCCTCTTCCTGCAACATCATGCAAAGTGTAAGAGAAAATTTTCTCTTGCTCTCCCAGAAACAGGCAAAGCAACAAGACATTTTGCTGCCTCCCCATACCTCCATCATACCGATCATGTGATGAAGACATGATGAATGATATGAGTATCATATCAACACCATGCATCCATACTCTATGATGCTCAAAGATGTAAGTACCCATCCTCTTACTCTTAGGAAGAGTGTTTGCCAAGCGATGGCCAAACTCTTTCAAGAGTAACCAGCGCATCCAAGCCTCCTGCTGCCCAGTATCATAGATCTGCAAGTAGCCTCCTAGCTCCTTGCTCATCAACCAAATCCACTCAATCGCTTGTGGATGCCTCCTTCTCCTCATCTTGGTACTCCTCCCATGAGGGCTACCATCCTCCCAAATCAAATTCATGTCTTTGCACTTCATGGGATTTTGAAATGTAAGCTTCTCAAGGATCAATGAGACCCTATCAAGAATCAAATAGGTGGTAGGAAAAAACCTCCCATCGTGATGTGTATGGCTCAAGGAATGTCCAACACAGGCATGAGAGATGCTATCCATCTTAAGATGTCCTCCATCTTCTATCTGCTCTTGTGAGAAAGGAAGAAAATCTTTGCACTCCATGGTGTGTTGAAGTGCACCTCTGATGAGATCTCTCCTTAAGACCTCCCTTTTATCAATAGTCTTCCAAAACCAATGAGGTCTTGGATCTGAAAGTAGAAGTTCCTCTTTGAGCTGAGAGGAGCTCATTGAGAAAGTGTCATCTTGAAGGGAGAAAGGATTTCTTACTCCAAGATGTCTACCATCAATCTTCAAGGCTTCAAACCCCAACCTCCAATGTGATGTACAATCCAACAATGGCTCATGAGAATGATGGTTTGATTCCTTCTTGAGTGTTTCCATGTTGCACAGTGCAGTGCAACCAAGCTGCTCTATAGTAGCAATGGGATTTGACCCTTGGTCATGCCAAAGTAAATCTCCACATTGATTAAAAGAATTTGCTGCAACAATGGAATGCGAAAATCTTTTCATACCTTGATGTGCATTTGGAACTTCTTACAAGGCTGCAAGAGTCCCTTCCTCAAAAGTGTTGGCTGCCCCAACTGTTGATGCATGTGGTTGCTCCTCCATGAGCGTGACAGCGTTATCACAAACCTCCTCAAGGGGTGATGTGATCTTTTCTTTCTTTGCTCTTTCTCCATCAAAGGTTTGGATCAACCTTTGAGTGAACTCTGCAAAAGTCTTCACCCTTGCATGGCTCAAGTGGCTGCACCACCAATCATAGGCTTCACCCTCCAAGTGGAGCGCTGAGATTTCAGCAGCTTCTTTCCCTACTGCAGGATGTAGTAGGAAAAATGCCTCCAACTTTCTCTCCCAAGTTCTTGCATTAGATGACCCATCAAAGGTAGACAACAGAAATCTATTGCCTTTGATTTCTTTTCTGCTACATGGTCTCTTCTCTTCCTTCAGCTGGATGAAATGAGGAAAATCTAGAGTCTCCCTGAAGGCTCCAGGTTTAGATCTATACTCAACAAGGTAATCACTGAGGATCTGATGATCCAAGTATCTTCCATGCTCAATATCTTCTTCTTGATGAGAATAGGAAGTGCATGGTACTTCCTCTTCTTTTTCTTCAATCTTCTTGACCTCCTCAAAGGTGGATGCATCTCCTCTGGATCTGAAAATATATGAGAATAAACTCATCTTTTTCAACGTTCTGATCTTCTTGGGCTTAGACTCACAGGCTGAGCCAAGAAAGATGCTACCACCCAAAGATTCGGACACTACCCCAGTCTGTTTGAGCCTTGTCAACTCAACAAAGTTCTCCTCCGGTTCCTTTCGGTCGAACCTCTCTATCAGTCTCCGAGTGAACTCGGCATAGGTAGTCACGGTGGAATGCCCAAGTGTAACCATCCCATGGAACCACCAGTCCTGAGCCTCACCATCCAAATGCAGCGTGGCTACCTTGATGGCCTCCGTCTCTGCCATCTGATTGAGCTAGAAATATATGTCTAGCTTCTCCACCCAAGACTTTGTCGAACTGTTTTATGAACCATCAACGTAGGCAAATGGAATCTGGTCACTGTACGTTGGATATCTCCATCATGATAATGTTGATGTCCTCTGTGATGGTCGCAGGGTCTGCTGTCCTGCCAAAGCTGAACAAAGTCTCTGAATAAAAGGGCATCCCTGAACTCCTGCCCATACGCCTGGTACTCAGCAAAATAATCACCTATGTGGCCAGCCTCTGGCTCCTGTTGTGCTTTTGTCTCAGTGTCTGTGTCTAGGAAAGTGGGCATAGTGGAACGGGCGGGGGCGTGTGAAGCTTGGTGCGGAGTGGCAACTCGCTCTTGCAAATGGTGGTATGTGCCCGACCCCTCACCAACCTGACGACCCCTTGAGGTTTCACGCTGTCTAGCCTCCACAGCAGTGAATCTCTGACCCATCACCTCTATATGCCTTGCCAGATCCTGCACTGATTTGAGGAGTGCTTCCCCAAACTGTTTTGCATCGCTATCATCTGCCATTGGCTCTCCCTGCTCTGCATCTACCACAGGCTCCTCCTGTTCTGCGTCTACCACAGGATCCTCCTATTCTGCGTCCACCACTTGAACGCAGTCCCCCTCTCCGTAGGTGTTATCCAACCTATGCTTGATATCTCTGTACTTCCTACCTCTGTGGCAGATGTAGGGTTTTTCTTCCGATGACATAGACTACTAGCTCCACGGGCTGAGCCAGATCTATGCTCTGATACCACTGTAATATCCCTTTTCAGGGATATCTCTGAAACACAAGCAAACTCTAACCAGAGATGGACTGGGAGGGCATTTACCAGATATTTCACCTCTGAAAGAGGATGAGATCTGGAGGCTATCTGGCCCTTTCCAAACTCTATCTAAGAGTGTGGGAGAAAACACAACAAGTGGTACAGAAATCGAAATGCAAAGGGAAGGAAAAACAGAAATGCAAACATACAACAGCGTGTATATAAAGCATGCACAGATACTCGAGAAATACCAAGAGAACACTGAGCCATTTTATTAATCTGATAAATATAGAGAAGTACAATAGGTGATCAAAGCGATAGCACCTAAACTTACACAAGGCAATATAGATCTATTCTCAAAACGCTTCATGGACTGGCTGTGTATCAGATCTGCGTTCCAGCTTGCTGAAAACGGCCGTGTAGCTGTCTGGGAATACCTCCTTTGCGGATCTGGGCTTTCCTCCCACTGATCACACCGCCACTGTTTGGATCCTCAATAATATGATCACCGCTGATCCAGAAATCCCCAATACAGATTGCGTCCTCCCAATCAGGACTGCGCAGTCAATAGACGCGTTGCTCCTCCACAAATACAGCAGATCGATTCTCTTACAAAAACATTGACGGGACTACCTCACCCGAGCAGGCACTCGAAGTCCCCCGGGGATGAGGGCGAGATCTCCGAACGAAGACACTCAATGCGCTAAACAGCGCTGCAGACAGGCTAAACAGCGAGCGTGCTCAAAGTCGCAATGACTAGATTCAAAATGCATAAATTCCAATCATGTCAAACTGAGGTGGCTATCATCTTTATATAGCGTTGGTCGCTCTCAAACCCTACGGCCGCCTTTACCAATGTCGCCTCCCTTTACTGCGTGCGCAATTTCCCTACGGTCACCTTTACCAACGTCACCTCCCTTTACTGCATGCACAATTTGGCCTCCCCTTGATTACAACATGCGTCTACTAGGAATCTCCCCCTCCCCCCCTCCCTCCCTTATTTTAGAGTGAATTGTGTTCCCTTTACTCACTTTTATTCATAATCTACCTACATAAGGAAAAATTGACCAAATCGAATATTCCAATTAGCCATTGCTAATTGGGAATATTACATGGGATTTCCATTTTGAGCACACCTTACGATCATAACACTCCATCAAAGCACGTCCCTTTTGGACATTTTGTCAAACAACTAGTGTGCAGCCTCTTTATTTTCCGTGATAAAATCAACTGACCCCAATTCTACGACACCATTGTTAGTTGGCATGCAAAAAATGGTCTAGATATCTCCAAATCTTGCAACAAAAGACCTCGAAGAGATACTGTTCGATGTTCTATGTGCGTCCTTGTGCCAAAATATATTGTCCTCGCCCAAGAGCCCTGACAAGTATTCCCATTCGTTACAAAAATGAATAACAAATGGTGGTCAGATAAAACATCTTTGTGCTAGATACATTGTCTAATCCCATAGAAAAATCATAGTTTGCACCACCGAAGAAAATATGGAGCTTTTGAAGAACCTTTTTCTAAATTTGTTGCTCTGTTTTAAACTCGTCAAATCTTCTAGTCATTTCCCCCATGTTTTGGTTCTTTTGAAGTAACCATTACCCTACCCAAGCACATAATTACCTGCTTTTGATCTTGAGAGTTGCCAGAAAATGAAATAGGTCCAAGTAATGGATGAGGAGAATTCCACCAAGTATTGAAGCTTTTGTTGACCGTCTAGCAGCGCTAGAAAATCTAACATTTGCACGCACAGAAACTCACATGCCAACATATAGCTTGCAGTACCCAAACACAAGGCAAAATCATTCTAGTGCCCTTGCATCTGGAAAAACCGTTTGAGTGCCTCATCTCCACATCCATTTTGGGTGTTCCCTACAATTACAGCAGTCCATGATATTATATTTGGTTCACGCATTCCATCAAACAGTAGATTTGCACTCACCATGCTACCACACATGGCATACATCACAACCAGGGAGTTCCACACGATCACGTCTGATTCATGTCCAGGTTGGCTATCATTTTGGAGGTCATTTGAGTTGGAACATAACCTGAGGACACTGGTAAGAATTATATTATTTAATTTCAAACCGACTTGTTGAATTTGTTGAATGAGCTAAATAAATTCATTGTTTTTGCTATGCTAACCATAACCTGGGACCAATGCAGTCCATGCTCCCACACCTAACTCTGGAATTTGGCCCAGCACTTTAAGTCCATAATTTAAAGTTCCACACATGGAATACATTCTAACCAGCAATCCTGAGAAAGACATCTACGTCAAAGCTAGTTTTTTAGCATGTAACCGTGGAGACACTTGCTCCACTCTAGAGCATTTATCCTATAGCAAACACCAAGGATAACAGACAAAGTTATATGTTCCAGCTTCATACCTGCACAGAGCATTTTCTTGCACATATCGAGCACCTTGTTGTCTTGCCCTTGCCCTTGCTGGACATATCCACTCATCATAGCATTCCATGAGACCACATTTTTCTCGGGAATTATGTCAAACACTGGGCGAGTATCACCTATACTTCCAAGGTTTGCATACATATGTTAAGAGTGCTTCCTATGAACAAGACCGACACAGCCACATCCATGGTCACATGTGCATGAACCGGCTCGCCATTTTCCAGAAACCCTCTATTAGCACAAGCTTTGAGAAAGCAAATTTTGTTGTCCGGAAGCCATTCCTATGCATTTGACTAAAAACATCAAGGGCTTCCTTATCAATCCCACACCTTGTGTGCCATCTGATTCAAATCCAGCTTTAATGATTTGACCATGGAGGCACTTGCCCTTAATAAGATCCTTTCTGTTCACATACTATTTTTAATACACGTTCATATAAATCGAAATCTGCACTAATTCGAGGTTCTTCTATGGAGCCCAACAGATCCTAGACATCTTTCATTTGCCCTCCATTATCAATTGTCTTTAAACCTCTCATAATTATGATGAATTCACTATTTTAAAAAGCTCTTTTTTTATAGACATTTGTCAAAACAATTAGTAAGCATTCTCAAAATTATCCCTTTGTGTTGGATCTTTGGCCCATGTATGTCCAATTTTGAAGCATGCGCTCCAATGCCACTTGTAACATCCCATCGCTCCTCTTGAGTTGGTGTTACTCTCATAAATACCAATATAATCAAAAACATATGCATAATTTAACCATAACATATAATGTTATATTAACAAAAATCATATCATAAAATAGTATTGTAAAACACATGCCATGAAAATGTACATAATAGATTTCAAATACTTGTTTGATGAATTTGTCGACTAGTTGTGAAACTTAAATGTTTCTCCTGGCTATAAATTGAATTGTTCTAATTTTCTTATCAATTAGTGACTCCCGAATTAGGGTTGTGGATCCACTCGACAACAGCTTTTCAAGCTAGGTATATGCCTCATACCAAACATGACAGGGCCAAGATACCAAACCCGACAGCCTCCAACCAACAGGTTCACATCCTCTATCAGTGTTACATCCAAATAGTGCACCCCTTTCAATGCACCTATAGTCCCTCGGATTACGCTACCACCTCTAGGATGTCTATCTCAAACAGCGAGGGATATCTAGAGCCTTGTGTCTCTAATAATTCCCACTTCTCTCACGGGTTTCCAAGTACCCTCAAGGCCCTCACACAACCAAGGTACCAAACCCGACAACCTCCAACCAACAAGCTCACATCCCCCATTGACCCCTATCTTAGTCGGCCAAGGATTTCTAAATTCTTGTGGATCCAGGAGTTTCCACTGCCCTCATGGGTTTCCAGGTACCCTCCAAGCTCTCGCTCAGGGACACCTATCCCTTCATTGATTAACTAAAAAATAAAGGAAATGCCCTTTTTATAGGCATACTTTATATATTATATTGTTATATTATAATATTATACTATACTTTCATATCATGATATCCCCCTTTTTATCGTGGAGTCTCATCCCCCCATACTCATTTCGTCTCTCTATCCAAAGCAATTAATGTTTCTGCTAGGCCCACTAGCCATCTACTTCAAAAGCTCTATGGCCTAATTTTCTAAGCACTTTGGCCTTCAATTCATAAGTATGTTTTGTCCACCAACTTAATACATCATACATAGCATGCAAGCCTCCATGGAACTCGGCTCATTATCCTAATAACATAGGTCCTCTGACCCAAATACATAGGAACAACAACCTTAAAACATATATGTATACAGAGGGGAGTGCATACCCTAACATAACCCAATTCACCAACCTAATTAAGGTATCACAACTCACCAGCTTAAGTATCATATGTACAATTTATAATTTGGGGGCCAAACCAGGGGTATTGCAATCACTTATGTAGAAGTGATACTCCAATATAACCCCATTGTCTTTGCTACAATCTGTCCCATGCCTAAATTGATATGGACAATTAAGCTAAGCATTCATGAGAATTCTTGAGCAATTCTGGGTGGCAATATAGTTGAGAATTCCTACACAAGTGGGTTATGAAATATAGAAAAAATATATAGATATGTTTCATAATAGTAAGAGTATTCAATGTAGTATCAACAATAACATGTGTTACAACTTTGACTCAAAGTATTCTTTGATAATTTTATAGGATTGATAAGAAATAGTTTGTTTAAGTAGATTACCTTCAAGTAACAATAAACCTCTTTGATACATAATGTTCTTGAGAACTTCTGGAATCCTGTGTATTTTGCTTGAAGAGCATAATACACAAGATTTGAGAAGTTCTCAACAACATTATGTTCATGTATGGAAACATACAGGCTTTAACTCATTGATACACATGAAGGTATTTTGGAATCCTTTGTCACACAATATCCAATATAGGTAGGTGTGATGGACCTGTATTTTGGAACTCTTTACTTCTTTGTTCTGGAATTACATTCCTTCAAGGGGACTAGACATGCCAGAGCAGCCACTAAAAGTTAGACCATCCTAATGGAGTCTCAAAATCCCTTGAACAATTTGTTGTAGTGGGAGTTAAAAAATTAAATGGTACTACCAAAATACATAACACAAAAGGAATGATGTATAATGGCATGTTTTCATAGAAATTTACCAAATTTATCTCATTAAAGTGTCCTAATGCACCTCAAGTTGAGACACAAATCACTGCAATTTGACCCTCGACATATTAAAATAACTTATAAACACATTACTAAGCTTTTACTAGGTTGTATTGGGAAAAATATATGTTGCAGTTTTGCAAGGTATTAAAATATGTCCTAGGTTGAATTTCAGTGCCTGAATTACAAAAAAAATAATGAAATAAAAAGAAAATAGAAAAGAAACCTAACATTCATAAATCTAGCTTAAAAAAAAAAAAAACAAGTTTGGGCTATATATAAGGGAGAATCATATGCATTTACAAACAAAAATGGCTTATTCAATGGAAAAACCTCCCAATTGTTCAAGATGTTATAAAAATTGGGAAAAGGATGTCGAGAATTTTAATGCATCTTGTAAAAGATAAAATAAGAAGCCAAATCGAGAAATAATGCTTTAAAATGGTTTAAAAGAAACAAATGGTCCATGTCCTGAATGAAAATGGTGTAATCCTGGAATAAATTTCAAGAATTTAATTCAGAAAGAGGAAAACATGCATAATCAAGCCAGATACCTTACAGAATATGCTACAAATTCTGCATGAAAATTAATCACCAATCTCAACATTATTTTTGGTTGAAAATACAACAAAATACCAACTAGCCAACTAGCTAATGGGTTCCAAGTGAAAATTCGTGCTACAAGTTGTCAAATTCTAGGCATGATGGCAAGCACATGGGGTTAATACTACCAGAAAAAGTGTTCGTGCATTCATAGGTACAGACACATGTTCTTTAGAATGTGCAAGCATTCTCAATAACCCACATGCATTCTTCAGAGTAACATCCATTGCATTAATCACCATAGCTACCT
The DNA here is from genome assembly GCA_034641835.2 of Pinus albicaulis. NCBI lineage: Eukaryota > Viridiplantae > Streptophyta > Pinopsida > Pinales > Pinaceae > Pinus > Pinus albicaulis. Next base: position 715,752,985 of record CM076570.1, on the reverse strand, counting down.
TTGTCTCTTGCCTTCTCACTTTAATTCGATAATGTTAGGACTACACATGTGTTATAGAATGTGTTTGTTCTCTCTCTCTCTCTCTCTCTCTCTCTCTCTCTCTCTCTCTCTCTTTGTCTCTCCCTCTCTATCCCCCTTTTATATTTGTCTCTATCTACCTCCCTTTCTCCTTCTCTCCCTTGCTCCCTCTCTCTATCTCTCTCTCTCTTTCCAGCTCTATCAACCCACCATATTTGTCTCCATCTCCCTCCCTCTATGTAGTTTTTTAGAATGTGCAACCATTCTCAATAACCCAGATGCATTCCTCAAAATAACATTCACTGCATTAATCACCCTACCTACCTTCATCTCTTGCCTTCTCCCTTTAGCTCGACAATTTTAGGACTACACATGTGCTATAGAATGTGTTTGTGATTTTGGTTTATCTTCCTCCTTCTATCCTTTCTATATCCCTCTCTCTCTCTTCCCCCCCATCACTCTCTTTTTCTCTCCCTTGATGAACCCTTAGCTAAACTGAGAGCGGGGGGGGTTGAATTAGTTTAGTACATTCATGGACATTTAAAACTCTTTTCTTTAAACTTATTTACACCTCCATTTCATAAGCAACTTAAAATATAATGAATCAGCAAGCTTAATATGTTGGCAGCAAGTAATAAGCAGATTAAACACAATACATCAACACATAATCATCATGCACATAGACAACAGATATAAGTGGAAACCTATAAGGGAAAACCACATCTTATTATTGTCATGATGCAAAGGCAAGCTCCAACTCCCTCTCGCCACTGATTTTCTATAGGCTCCAACCTACAGGAGGCTACTACCTCAATTTCTGCAAGCTACAACTTTCAAGGAAACTCCAACTCCCATCTATTTTCTGCAAGCTACAACCCACAAGAGGCTTCTACCTCAACCAGCTACAACTGGCCATCTATCAAGCTCCAACTTGAAACGAAAGCACCAACTCCCATGTATTTTCTGCAGGCTACAACCCACAAGAGGCTCCTACCTCAACTAGCTACAACTGGCCATATATCAAGCTACAGCTTGATATGGAAGCACAAAATCCCTCACACTACAATAACTTCATATGCTGATTTACTTGTATATCAGCTCTGTTTTACTCCTTCTTTACTGGTGCCCTTTCAGCCTTCATATCTGCTTCATATCAGCTCTGGATGTGCACGGCATCTCTATCTACTCACACTCATTCTTCTACTCTCTAACCTCATGCTGCTCTATTACATTCTTCTTCTCTTTTCCATTCTGCATCTTTCTAACCCCTTCTGCTCGCTTCAATTTTGTTTCTCTCCCTCTTATCCTTCTATGCACACGGATATTACATGTTGTATCCTAATAACTACATGATTGTTTGCATTCTACAGGGAATACGAAGTGAACAGACCTGTCTTTCTGCCTTCCACCCATTCAATTCCTCATTCTTTAGTTTAGGTTATTACATCAGAAATAATCATTACAGCACTCATGGAGTTTTCCTATGCCTACGAAGACTTGCCTTTGCATCACAAACAATATAAAATAATAAATGAATTTACATTTACAGTTACAACAATATTTCAATTCAGCCCTTTCAGTTTCTTTCTTTTCTGTTCATTTTGTCTTCTCTGCCTATTGTCCCTTTGTCTTCTCTGCCTGTTGTTATATTTTCAACTGTGCAACCTAACCGTCTTTGCCCAACTTGACCCATGCCTTTACGTTTTACACAACCTCTTCCTATTGCATATCTTATCCGCAGAGTTCTATGATCTTCTCTCTATGTTGGGTCACTTATACACCCGAGTACTTCCTTCACATTCATACTTTTGTTTTAATAGGCGCACTACCATTTTCACTACATTCGGGTCACTTGCTCGAGTCTTTTCTCTTGCGTTCAACCTTTCCTTTTAACTCACAGCCGCAACCGCATAACACTGTTATGCACGAGCGTCGAGTCCTTTTTCCTTAAGGAAGGTATATATATATATATATATATATCATTGAGAACTTAGAGTCGGGCCTTACACGAGTCCTCTTTCTTACGTTCCATATTTTCCTTTATTACCCGAGTCAACTTCAACGTCCAGGGCTTTCCTTTGTAACCCGAGTCGACCTTTGCTTCCAACGTTTTCTTCATAAAAACAGTGCAAACACACTAAATCTGGACATGAAATATGTTAATATTTTCCTCTAAACGATATCGCATCCAACTATCTATCGCATTTCGGCGTTCCATAGATTTTACGTTATAATATCCTATTCCTCCTCCGATGCGATTTAACAAAGGAAATGCTTTACATCCGCATTTGAAATCCTTTGGAGTTCACCTTTGAAACTACATCGCATCTGGTCCTCTTTATCGCACTTCACAAGTTTTAGCTCATAGCAATAACAAGTTTCTCTTATCATATGCGATATGCGATGTGCGGTGTGCAATATACTTCACATCACAACTTAAAGCATATAGCTTGCGATGACTTATAAATAAACATAAAAATCATCGATTGTGATGTGCGATATGGGGGCTAGGTCCACATCATCTCCACTTCATCATGCCACATCATCTTGCCATGTCACTGCTACGTCACCTTGCCACGTCATCTTAAATTAACTGCGATCTGTGGGGTCGGTGCCACATCATCTTCCACGTTAGCTTGCCACTTCATCGCCACGTCACTACCTACATCATCTTTTGTACTTCGCATATCGGGTATCTCTACTTACAACATATAGCTTGCGATAACTTAATAAACATATACATCACCGATAGCGATATGCGATCGCATCTCATCGCATCTTCACTTCTTATCGCACCGCAACTAAAACAATTAATCTTGAGAAATATTAACGTATAAATATAAAACTTGTCGATAGTGATGTGTGATTGAATCGCTTCACACATTCCACTTCTTATCGCACTGCAACTAAAACAATTAATCTTGCAAAATCTTAACATATAAATATAAAACTTGCCGATAGCGATGTGCGTTATGCGATAAAGGGTTCGGGCCCGAATCTTCCCGACTCGTTCACGACTCGCTGCATTGTTCTGAACCTAATCAATAGCCTGACTCTTTAAGATTTTCTAAACTTAAAATAACATGACTCGACCCTCTCATGCATGAATATTCCCACATTCACGACTTCACCCAACTTGTTGCCTTTGTTGTCTTTGTCGCTACTTCTCTGCTCCTTTGCCATCAATGATAATTCTGGTGTTACTCCTTTCTGTTTCTTTGCCATCAATGAAAATATTTCCAACGGTCTCCCCCTTTGGAATTGATGGCAGCACATCCACCAATACTCAAATACTTTCTCCCCCTTTCATTCTGAGAAGTGTCTTTCTTCCTCTTCTTGCTTTTCAGAAGTGCCCTTCTTCTCTTGCTTTCTTTTCCTTCCCCTTTGACATCAATGGAAAAGGGTTACACATTTTTCCAATGTAGTTTCCATCTTTGCATTACTTTTATCTGAGTTGTGTATATTCCTTCGTCATTGTGTCCTTTTGTTATTGATTGTATTCCACTTCATATCCCTTGTTAGCATAATACTTTGGAAACCATTGAAATTTCAGGTATGTACACAACAAACTGATATCATCCAGCAACACAGACTCATTGCACTTGCATAATGATGAAAGTGATGATAACGAAACTCCATATAACAAACTATACTAGACTGTATAATAAGAAACGCACCATTGGAATAATGCTAAAATACTGAGAATGATTCATATGATATGTAAAGTCTGCTCCAAATATACTTTAGTCTATATTATGATATGCATTTGAGATACATATCTGTTGAGGAAGATTGTAGATTGAATATGTCTTCTTCTGCAATACACATCTTCAGTACACATCTGTTCAAATATGATGATGCCAATATATTTTTTGTTATTAAATGAATATACACACTCCATCATTGTATTACTACTTTCTAATATTTTGCATACACAGTGGGTGTTTCTTCATGTTACACACAAGCATTGCTTTATGTGCACTTCAACATTACAAGAGTGTAGTAGGCCATCATTGTGACTGCAATGCGGACTTCATAAGATATATGAGCATTGTTAAGGTAACACTTTGAAAATCATATAGATTGCATGCATATGTTGCAAATTGATCCTATCCCATACTCATGAGAATGTTGGAAGGCATGTCACCATAGAATGTTTTGTACTTTTGTCCCTTACTGCTTGATATTGGTGATATGTGCCAGACTTCTGAAGATATAATCACTCCAATTCAAAAGCCCTTGATTCTAATGTGAACAATGATTCCAAACAGGGCTTACACTTTATTGTAAGATTAAACAATACCTTTCAATCTAAAGGCCCAATGACTTTAATACTGAAAAGTTACAGATTTAAACATAAAACGTTTGAGGCTTGATACATTCCATGCATTGGAAAATATTACTATTGACTATACACATTTATTTATGACACAAGGGGGGTATGTAGTTCAATGATCAACTCTCTGCAATGGTGAAATATCAGTTATTCCTTTCTGCTGAAGTAAACTTCAGATGAATCAATAATAGACTCTTTGAACTTCAATAGTAATATTAGCACAGTTAGCCCATCATGCTTCAAATACTTCAATTGTTCTATCATAATGATCTTCAATAAAACATCTTCAATTTGTTTAATTGAAGTCTCAGTAAACAAACTTCACACAGCTTTATGAATGATCTTTAAGAAACAAGCCTTGAAGATATATCAGTACTGACTTGAAGAAGTTCATGCAATCATATCCAAGAATAGATACTGCTTCAACTCTCAATATAACACTTCAAATGAAAACAATATAATTATCCCTTGGCACTTTTAATGACCTTTCCATGCTTTAATAATGCAGCTCGACATTCTCCAGCATTTACAATCAGAAGATACTTTGCAATAATCAGAGCAACCAGAGCTTAATCCACATATACTATAATGTTGATAACGTTGGGACTACTTCCTTGATGTATTTCTACCATACCACTACCATGATGCATACCATAATATTTTGATCTTGAGGTCCTGTATCATACCATTTCTCCAATAATAATACTTTTCTTATTAATCCTTCTTAAAAAAATTGTTCCATTATCATCACTTACAGTGAGACACACAGTGTAATCATCCTCTTAGTTTCCAAGTTCATGAATGATGTTCCCTTTATCACCATGGCCGCTTGTTGCTTTCTCTTCTTCCATAAATTTGTTGGCTATTGAATGCTTCAAGTGTCCTTCTTCCTCTATAGTTCTCTGCCAAAGGAATTTTCCTTTCCCATCCTGAACTTTTAGTTGTTCTTATTCCAAGTAGCTCTTCTTTGACAATTCTTATGAGGACTTTTTATGAACTGCTCTCCCCCTGGGATGACACTTCTTTTCTATCACTGATTGGATATCTACGTTGCTTTCTAGAGCAGCCCCCCTGAGACTATGATGGATTCAAAATGTTATTAAAGTAACAGACTCCCCCATTTTCTTCTTCTTCCATACTTTGTTGGGATTCCTCATAATGTCTGCATTTATTTGTTATTCATAGTTTGGTCTGGTTTGATTTGGTTCCACTATCTGTCTAGAGTCTTTAATGTATATGGAAGCTTGCAGTCATTTGATTTTTGTCCCAGTTTGTGGCATAAATAACATCTTATTTTTCCTAGGTATGGTTGAGTTGATGTATGCCATTTTGTTCCCCTTTTTGAACATAATTTATATTCAACAATTTTATGTCCAAATTTATTGCAGGCATAACAGTTTCATGGAAATGTTTTGTGTTCCTGGTGAAAGATTGTCTTTTCCATTTGCTTTCTTGAGGAGGTCTTCTCATTTGCTGCATATTTTGTTGGTTAAAGTTGTTTTGCTTTATCTTGCAGTGGGATGCTACATGTCTAGGTTTATGGCAAGAAAAACATGTAATACTTTTCACAGAAGGAAAGAACCTCCTTTGTGATCTTCCGAACTTGTTCAATTCCTCTTCAAGAACAATTGAGCTTTTTGCAATAGCTTTCTTCTTCTCCTCATTATTTGTCTCTTGATGTTGCTGCTAGTTCTTATTTGTTTCTTTATGCATCAAGTTCTTGCTGGCTTCTTCTTCTGTGGGTCCCTTTTGAGTTGCTTCATCTTCCCTTTCAATTTCTACCTTCTCTGATTTCTTCATGGAGGTAATCTCATCTCTGAGCTTCTTACACAACCTGCTCCTTTCTTCTATCAGTCTTCTAGCTGCAATAATCTTAGATTCTAGTCTTCCATGTTGTATTTATTTCTTCTTTAATTGGTTATTCATCATCCCTTCTATTCTTCTTACTTCTTCAAGATGAGCCTTCAAGTCAACAATTTGTTCTTTGTGTTCATGTTCTCTCTCATCACATATTTGCACCAATTTCTTCAGGACTTTGTTTTCATTCTTCAATCTTCCTAGTTCAGTCAAGACAATGTCAAGTTTGGTTTGTTCTTTCACTATAATTTCTTCATGGAACTCACTTCCATTCACACTAGCAGGTACCTCATTTGATTGAACATTTTCCTTTTGACAAGAATTTTTCTTCTTCTCCTTCTTGACAATGCAACCCCTAGTGTCTACTTCATGCATGAAATGCAATCTATCCCAAATTTATTTTGGTGAGGTTAGATCCATTATTAAATCAAGATCCTTGTTATGGAGATTTTTATATATCACACATTTTGCCTTAGCATTCCACTATTGTTCTTGCAAAGAGGGAGACTTTGTGCAGTAACTATCACACACAAGCTTCCATGCCTCAAGTTCATAAGCCATTAAATCTGTTTTAACCTTATCTCTCCATTCAGGAAAGTCTGTTGTACTCAACATGGGTACACTTCGATAGTCCATGACTCAACCAAATCTCCTTCAAGCTATTAGGCTTACACCAAAGAAACCAGCTCTAATACCAATTGATGAACCCTTAGCTAAACTGAGAGGGGGGGTGAATTAGTTTAGTACATTCATGGACATTTAAAATTTTTTTCTTTAAACTTATTTACACCTCCATTTCATAAGAAACTTAAAATATAATGAATCAAAAAGCTTAATATGTGGGCAACAAGTAATAAACAGATTAAACACAATACATCAACACATAATCATCATGCACATAGACAACAGATATAAGTGGAAACTCATAAGGGAGAAAACCACATCTTATTATTGTTGTGATGCAAAGGCAAGCTCCAACTTCCTCTCACCACTGATTTTTTGTAGGTTCCAACCTACAGGAGGCTACTACCTCAATTTCTGCAAGCTACAACTTGCAAGGAATCTCCATCTCCCATCTATTTTCTGCAGGCTACAACCCACAGGAGGCTCCTACCTAAACCAGCTACAATTGGCCATCTATCAAGCTCCAAATTGAAACATAAGCACCAATTCCCATGTATTTTTTGCAGGCTACAACCCACAAGAGGCTCCTACCTCAACCAACTACAATTGGCCATATATTAAGCTATAACTTGATATGGAAGCATCAACTCCCTCACACTATAATAAATTCATATGTTGATTTACCTGGATATTAGCTCTGTTTTACTCCTTCTTTACTGCTACCCTTTCAGCCTTCATATCTGCTTCATATCAGCTCTGGATGTGAACATCATCTCTATCTGCTCTCACTCATTCTTCCACTCTCTGACCTCCTGCAACTCTCTTACATTCTTCTTCTCCTTTTCATTCTGAAGCTTTCTAACCTCTTCCACTCTCTTCAATTATGATACTCTCTCTTTTATCCTTCTATGCACACAGATATTACATATTTTATCCAGATAACTACATGACTGTTTGCATTCTACAGGGAATACGAAGTGAACAGACCTGTCTTTCTGCCTTCCACCCATTCTATTCCTCATTCTTCAATTTAGTTTATTACATCAGAAATAATCATTATAACACTCGTGGAGTTTTTCCTATGCCTACTGAGACTTGCCTTTGCATCACAAAAAATATAAAATAATCAATGAATTTACATTTATAGTTACAACAATATTTCAATTCATCCCTTTCATTTTCTTGCTTTTCTGTTCATTTTGTCTTCTCTGCTTGCTGTTATATTTTCAACTGTGCAGCCTAACCTCCTTTTCCCGACTTGACCCATGCCTTTACATTTTACACAGTTTCTTCCTATTGCATATATTAATCGTAGTGTTCAATGCTTTTCTCCCTGTGTTGGGTCACTTATACACCCGAGTACTTCCTTCGCGTTCAAACTTTTGTTTTAATAGGCGCACTAACATTTTCACTACAGTTAGGTCATTTGCCCGAGTCTTTTCTCTTGCGTTCAGCCTTTCCTTTTAACTCATAGCCGCAACCGCATAACGCTGTTCTACACAAGTGTCGGGTCCTTTTTCCTTAAGGAAGGTATAACCTCATATATATATATGAGGTCTTAGAGTCGGGCCTTACACGGGTCCTCTTTCTTGCATTCCATATTTTCCTTTATTACTCGAGTCAACTTCGCGTTCAGGATTTCCTTTGTAACCCAAGTCAACCTCTGCTTCCAACATTTTCTTCATAAAAACAGCGCAAACACACTAAATATGGACATGAAATATGTTAATATTTGCCTCTGAGCGATATTGCATCCGACTATCTATCACATTTCGGCGTTCCATAGATTTTACGTTGTAATCTCCTTTTCCTCCTATTATCACTCATTAGTGTTTACATTTTCATTGATAGGGTTCTACATGTCATTCACCTAGGTTCATGTTGTTTCATAAGTCATTTTCATGAAATTTTTGAAAAAAAATCATTTGGTGATGTCTACCTTAAGTTTAAAACCCACCTTTAACCATGTCATATCAGTCAAATCAATTTCATATCATATAGTTTTCATCCCCATGCTTTTCAATCACAAAAGATTACACCTGTCAGTTTTTCACAGTTTCATAGCGAATTATAAGGAAAATAAGTAGATTTCGCTACGAAACTGCCTAATAGTTCTGTAGCGAATATGTCAGCAATTAAATGGTTTTTGCTACGAAACTTGGTTTTTCTGCAGAAAGTGTTAGAGTGGTGTGAGGTGTTAACTTTTGATAAGACAAGTAAAGGGTGAGGTCATTTGAGTTCGTTATAATGATTTTCAAACATGCATAGCCATATTTGTTGTCATTATTGTCTTTTATCATCACATGTGTCATCGTCAAACTCCTAGTTGTCAAATTGCCTTTAAAACCTTACCCCAAGCTGATCTTTGTCATTAAGTGTTCAATCCTTGCATGTGAAGTATCTCACTGTCACTTTTTGAGAGCTGCTTCACCACACAAAGCAGGTTGTTGTTCGAATTAGATTCTACAAGTGTCATCAACAAGTGAGGCAAAAAAGAGTATAAAGCATCATGGCATCGAAGAAGAAAACAAATAAGGGAGGTTATTGTGTAAGTATGAGCCTATGGATTTGAATTTGCTGAATGAAGATCCCACTGTTATGGAGGCTTTTAGGAACACGGGTTGCTTACAATTCTGCCAAAAATTGCAAGGTATCCATGCATAGGTTTCCAAAGACTTTGCAACAAATTTTACAGGGGCAACATCAAAAGTTGGGATTTTGAATTTCACAGTGTCACCAAATATCATCTCCCAAGCTACACAAATTCCTAGAAGTGGTGAATAATGGTTCAAAGGCACAAAGTTCATAATGCAAGGTTGTGAAGAGTTTCTCAAGCAGGAGCACAGAGGAGCTGATATGACCAAAGGCATCCCCAAGAGTTATATGAAAGAGAATTATATAAATTTGATGTTGGTGATCCAAAAATACTTCACCTACGAAGGGAGATTTCACATGGTCTATTTCTATCATATTATACTTCTTATGAATTTTATTGGTAAGAAACCACTTGACTTACTGTTCTTTTTATACAGGAGTTTAGGAAAAATGTCAGATAAATTCCAAGTCAAGATATAGGGTAATGAAACATCAATATTTCACCATGGTCTAATAAAACTATTAGTGTTGGAAGAGTTGAAAAGGTTAAATAGAGATTGGACCTCTTTTATTTTTATGAGTGGGTATGAAGTAGATGTAGTGACTCCAAAGAAAGTTTCAAAGCCTAAAACTACTACATCACCAGCTGAAATAGAAGAGATTAGTGAAGAAGGAAGACAGTTTCTTGTAGAACCAATGGACATTGAAGAAGAAACTTTGCAAGAAATTGATATCCCTCAGCCAACACCTACAAAATAGAAGAATAGCAAACAAAATAGTAAGAGAATAACAAGGAGTCGGAATTGGCCAACGGAAATTTGGAAGACATTCTACATGCAATAGATATTGAGGAGTCCCCAATAGTGCAAGCAGAAGACATTGAAGGTGATAGAAGGAAACTAAAGAAAGGTAAGTCTCTCAAGAAATTAGATTTTGCAAGAGAGGATGATGGTTTCATATTTCATCCAATAAATCCAATGACCAGGTCACAAATTGCAAAGAAGGCAATAGAAAACAAAAGAGCAGAAAAATTTAGTGAAGGTATGCAGCTAGAAAATATCATATATTTATCCCCAACATCAAAAGAAGTTGTCACTATGCAGAGAAAGGGAAAGGAGAAGATGGTTGGAAAATCAGAAACATAACTCCTCACAAAACAACTAAGACAAGCAAGGGAAGAAATACTTGAGTTGAAGTTGGAAGAAGAGAAGCATAGGTCTGAAAAGGTTGAGTTTGATCAGATGGTGAAAAAATGGGACAGTCAACTCTCAAATGTTTTAGAATCTATGAGTAATGCCAAAAGACTATTGAAAAGGACCCAACCTCTAAGACTTATAGCCAAACATACCAGGAGGATGAACCTGCACCTACAAGATGAAAACATATCATTACAAAATCAAGTGGAATGCCTTCGGGAACAAATGAACACGATTCAAGATGAGCTGGAGAAGAAAGGACTGAAAATGAAAGTGATTGAAGAACCTGAAGGTCAACCTATTGTTAATGAAGATGAAACTCCCAAAGACTAAAGAGTTGAGTTGAGACATTTTTGTTAAGGTTTATAGCTTGCAAGGGACATAAATTTTGGCTCAGAGGATCAAATTTTGAAGAAGATTACAAAATCTGTAAATTTTTCCTTATTAGGCAGTTTTGTAGCGAGCTCCAGGCTTGAAGGCCGAAAAATGCTACAAAATTTTTGAAGATTCCTTTTAGCCTTTAAAAACAGTTTTATGAAGAATTAAGGAGGGAGTTTGACTATATTTAGATATTTTGACCTAATAAATGTTTTTTACTTGCAGAGGTGGCAGAAGGAAGGGTGAAAAGACAGAAACCAGTTCGCTACTAAACTACGCTACGAAACTGCCTAAAGGTGCTCTGTTTTGCAGCGAGGGGTTTTTAAAGGATCTTTGAAGGTTCAAAGGGAATATGGAAGATCAGCCAGCCACGTGGAGGCATCCGAACAAATGTGGAGACATCTTAGAAAATGTTCATCACTCAACATGTGTGCCTTTTATACAAAACATCATGAAGACAAAATTGTAGTTGTTATTGATTCTTTCCTAGAAAATAGGACAGTTGTTACTAAATTCTTGGAAAGTGTATTTATGTCTTATGTCATGGAGAATTCCATTCGAGCACCTGATCCTTATCTATGTAATGATCCCACTATTATAGAAGTGGAGGAAATAAATTTAAGTAGAGTCTAGGAGAGAAACTCTTAAAATGAATAGGTGTCTTTTTTATGTTCTAGAAATAGAGTTTTCAGTTATGCTTAGCTGTCAGAGTTAAGGTTCGATGATCAAACATCCTATGTAATGTAAGAGAGTCTATTTATAGACAGAATATTGAATATCAAAGGGTTGGAGAGTATTGTACTACACTGCTATTTTTGTAAAACTTTCAGCTTCAGTAATATACAGTGCATGTTTTGGTCTTCTTCACCTGAGACTCGAATGAAGTGTTCAATGAGTTATTTATCTTGTATCTTTCATGTTTAATATCTGCATTTAGTTTATATCCAATCACCCATAACTCATGGAAACATGCTCTGACTTCCTTTAGATGTTAAACTGTTGTTTTCTTCCTGTATTGTGTATGTGTACCATCTTATCATTGAAACTTCCATTTGCCTCAGTTTCCACAAGAAAAATCATTTCATTGACTTGTCTAATGTTGAATCCATTTTCCCAATGGTAGCAGTCCTTTAATTTTTCAACCTGCAATCAAACATAATCAATTTTACAGTCATAGAGTTAGCAATCTAATTGAGTTTTCATTGAGAATCATAAGTTACCTTGAGAGATTCCTCTCAGACTGAAGAGGCTAATTTTCAGTTCAAAGTTGGTTGAAACAGTTACTCAAAGTTGTCTGGTGGAGCAGCCCATCAGTACCAATTTAGAGATAACACCTCCTTCGATGCGATTTAACACAGGAAATGCTTTACATTCAGATTTTAAATCCTTTGGAGTTCACCTTTGAAACTCCATCACATCCAGGCCTCTTTATTGCTCTTCACAAGTTTTAGCTCATAGCAATAACAAGTTTCTCTTATCATATGTGATATGTTATGTGTGGTGTACGATATACTTCACATCGCAACTTAAAACATGTAGCTTGCGATGAATTAGAAATAAACATTAAAATCATTGATTGTGATGTGAGATATGGGGGTTAGGTCCACGTCATCTTGCCATGTCACTTCCACATCACCTTTCCACGTCATCATAAATTAACTGCGATATGTGGGGTCGGGGCCACATCATCTGCCACTTCAGCTTGCCATGTCACTGCCACTTCATCGCCATGTCACTGTCGACATCATCTTTCGTACTTCGCATATCGAGTATCGCTACTTACAACATGTAGCTTGTGATAATTTAATAAACATATACATCGCCAATAGTGATATGTGATCGTAATGCATCACATCTTCACTTCTTATTGCATCGCAACTAAAACAATTAGTCTTGCGAAATATTAACATATAAATATAAAACTTGCTGATAGCGATGTGAGATCGCATCGCATCGCACACTCCACTTCTTATCGCACCACAACTAAAAAAATTAATCTTGCAAAATATTAACATATAAATATAAAACTTTCCGATAGTGATGTGCGCTATGCGATAAAGGGTTCGGGCCCGACTCTTCCCGACTCGTTCACAACTCACTGCATTGTTCTGAACGTAATCAATAGCCCGAATCTTTGAGCTTTTCTAAACTTAAAATAACATGGCTCGACCCACTCTTGCATGACTCTGCCCACGTTCATGACTTGAATCAATGCGTTCACGACTTCACCCAATGCGTTCATGACTTCACCCAACTTGTTTCCTTTGTTGCCTTTGCTACTCCTTCTTTGCTCCTTTGCCATCAATGATAATTCTGGTGTTACTCCTTTCTGTTTCTTTGCCATCAATGACAATATTTCCAACATCCCTCTCTATCCCTCTTTTATCTTTGTCTTTATCTCACTCCCTTTCTCCCTTCCTCTCTCTATCCCCCCCCCTCTCACTCTTCTTCTAGCTATCTCCACCCACCCCCTTTGTCTCTATCTTCATCCCTCTTTGATTCTCTCTCTCTCTACCCTTCACTCCTCCATTACCTCTTCCCCTCTCTCCCCCATCATTGTCTCTCCCTCTCTCTATCTACCTCTCTCTTCTTCCCCCTCCCCTCTCTCCACCCCTCCCCCTCTCCTTCTCTCTCACTCTCTATTTGATCTAAGGCTCAGTTTTTAGCTCAAAATTGAAAGTGATCATAAATTCTTCAAACCGGTACACCTGGATAGAAATTGTCTCCAGGATTCCAACACAACTCGTTTCATAAAATTCCGAGTTTGTATGAGGGAATTATGACCTGTTGTTCGTTTTCCCAAACAAGCAAGAAAAATGAGCAGAACAGGTACATGAATGATGTGGCAAGTCCAGTCAGCTTCACAAGGTTTTCTCTAGTTTCAACCAGTGACACTGTGACAGGTTTCATCCTCAAATTTTCCAAGGTTTTCCATGGAAGTTGAGTTTATCCTCCAATTGTATATACAATATATATATAAAAATTCGACCTGCCATTGCCTTGGGGGGGGGGGGGGGGGGTTTATGTGGCATGCCACGTGGACCTTCCCCATTTACTCATAATAATTCCTCCAAATAAAATAATGAGCCTTAAACAAAGTTTCCAACTTAAGAATTGGAGGATAAACTCAACTTCCATGGAAAACCTTGGAAAATTTGAGGATAACACCTGTCACAGTGTCACTGGTTAAAATTTGAGGATGACACCTGTCACAGTGTCACTGGTTAAAATTTGAGGATGACACCTGTCACAGTGTCACTGGTTTTCCATGGAAGTTGAGTTTATCCTCCAATTCTTAAGTTGGAAACTTTGTTTAAGGCTCATTGTTTTATTTGGAGGAATTATTATGAGCAAATGGGGAAGGTCCACGTGGCATGCCACGTAACCCCCCTCCCCCCCCCCCCCATGACAATGGCAGGTCGAATTTCAAGTTTGAATGATGGATTATATTAAGGTTGGACCATATGGTAAATCACATTCAATTGATATATATATATATATATATATATATATATATATATATGTTTTAACCTAAGTCCTAGACCTATACTACTAGCGGAGTCCACTAACTATGGAGGGCTCGATAACAAGGTTAGTGGACAGTCATTATAGCGTAGTTATGCCAAGTCTATCGACGGTGCCAAACAAAGTTTATGCGAAATATATTGGCAGGGGTCGGGGTCGAACCCCAAACCTATCGCCCACCACTGTTGCACCTTACCACTCCACCTCCACCATGGGTCTTAACCCATAATGGTTTCCACTGCATGTTAAAGTGATGTCTGGTAGCATATGGGGGTTCAGAGGGGGCCAACCCCCTCCCATGAGGCCGACGGCAAGAAACCAAGCACTTCGACAAACCAACCAACGGGAATTTTAAATATGATATTAGCGCTAATCCATATGTATTATGGTTAAACTGCAGATTATTGTGGTTAACCCACATTTAAACATAATTAGCACTAAAATGTGCTTATGGAATTAAAACATCACTTATCTCATGTTAACTGTGCTTATCACCTTAATTAATGACCGATTAGTTCGGCGATGGGTTTAGCGGAGGCGCCGAATTCGGTAGAAGTTTCCAAATTTAGATTTTTAACTGGCGAAACTCCAATTTTGGAGGAGAAAAGCTAGGAAAATTTGTTTCTAAAATAAATCATGCAATTTTCGACCAAAATGAGCTCAGGAAGAGTCACTTCTAGTAGATTTTGACGTTTTGAAGCCATTGGAGCAGGTTGCAGAGGCAACAGGAGACTGTAAACACACATTTTTCACATTTGAAGCTAATACAAAGGCCCTCACTATAAAGATGGACCAAGGAGATGTAGCCCAGGAAGGGTGAAATCATTCATCAAAAACTTGTGTATTGAGCTTTGTTATTTGTGCTTTTTTTGTACTTATTTGTTGTTGTTCAACTATTAGTTTTTATGCTTTTGACTTCATGAAAAACACTAAATCTCACCAAGTTTAATGGTTAAACAATCACAAGCTCATGAATAAACCCTCAATGGATAAGCAAACCAAAGATAAGTTTATATAAATCTGAAATTGATATTAGCACATCAAAACTAACAATCATTTTCAGATCAAGTTGGTATCAGATCACAAGGTTTCTTGCTTGTTTTTCTTGAAGGGTTTTAATAGTTGCAATTTTTGTGATGCTTATACGGCTGAGATTGCAAAGAGGAGAAGGGAAGCTATTGGTAGCTAGTCCTGATATTAGGACAAGAAGGAAGAAGGCCGAGAAGGCATCATTTTCACCCAAAGGACCACTCAAAGAAACACCCGAAGCACCTCAAATTCCATCTCCATCAATTGAGATAGAAGAGGTCCAAATTGCACAAGAGGTTGAAGTGATTGAAGGGGTACAAGCTGCAGAGATTGAGCTTGAATCCAAAGCCAAAATGTCAGGCTATGAAGAGACTCATGAACATTTTGAGGAAGAGGATTTTAATAGAGACTTCAAATAAATGCAAAGAATGGTTAAATTCATGTATGAAGCATTCATTGCAGAAAAAGCTAGAGAAGGTTCAAAACCTCCACATGGAGAAGGATATTCAAATAGTAAGAAGGATGAAGAGAAGAGCTCAAAAGGTAGTGTAGGAAAGCCACCTCCATCTCCACCATCCTCGTCTTCCTCATCCTCATCAACATCTTCATCTTTCACATCCACCACAAAAATTCATACCCACACTCATTCCAAGATCCCAAAAGGAAAGAATCCATTATTCAAGTTGGACATCAAGTTTGAACTTCCCACATACAATGGAGAAGTTAATGCTGAGAAGCTAGAATATTGGATTCGTCAACTGGAAGTATACTGCAGAATTAAAAATCTACAAGAGGACAATATCAAGATCTAGTTGGCTTCATTAAGGCTAGAAGGAGCAGCACTAGTTTGGTGGGAGGCAAAGACACAAGAGGAAATGTGAATCCATGGTAATATTTCCATTTATTGGGTTGAATTCATTTCTTCCATTAAAAAACAGTTTTATCCATTAGCCTATATGCAAAAATCAATTAAGAGTTGGCAAAACTGTAGGCAGCTCAAAGGCCAAACTGTTCAAGAGTACACACAGGAGTTTAGAAAGAGGACTTTGTTACTAGGAGTAAACTTGAATTCACAAGATACACTATTGAAATATATAGGAGGTTTACATTCCTACTTGAAGCATATTATCCTTATGTTTAACCCAAACAACTTAGATGAAGTATGTGTGCAAGCCACACATCTTGAAGCAAGGGGTAAAAACATTTCTAAAGAGGGTAGTAAGAAGAATTCATTGAAGTGTAATGGAAAATAGAAGGGAGGAAAATGGAAGGGAAAGAAGAATGCAAGTATCAAGAAAGAAGGGGATAAAAGTACATGCAAACATTGTCCCAAATAGGGGCATGATGAATCTAATTGTTGGAAACTACATCCTGAATTAAGGCCAAATAAAACAAATAACAAAGGGAAACAAAAGACGACTGCTGCTACACAACAAGATCTTGGATCCGATTCAGGAGATGAAACCAAGATAGTTTCCATGGTTAACCAAGGAAAGGAAGCCATAGCAAGTTCTAGTTCCTCAAACAGTCACAACAACACTTCAAATGAAGACACACGGATAGAATTGTTCCATGTTAGAGTGATTTCTAGTCATACAATATTGATGCATTATTTGATATAGGGTCACAAGCATACTTGATTTCAGAAGACTTAGTCAAAAATATTAACCTTGAAACTGTACCACATCATAAAACATACCCTTTGGGATGGATAGTTTAGAATGCTAATTTAAAAGTTACAAGGAAGTGCATATTTAGATTTTCTATTAGTGCAAACTTTTTTGATGAAGTCGAGTTAGATCTGGTTCCACTTGACATTTCCAGGAGTATCTTGGGAAGTCCATATTTGTATGACAGGAAAGCAGTGTTTATCACCATGAGAACAAATATCATTTGATCAAGTATGGGGTGGAGTATATTGTGAGAGCTCATAGCAAGAAACTGAACATTTCTTTAGTTAATGAAGGGCAAATGAACAGGCTAGTAAATGCAAGTAAAAATTTTGTGCTTCTCATGATCAAGAAAAAGGGTGATATTGACTATGAATATTTTTATGGATGTGCGAAAAATTGAAACCTGATTTGCTTTATGCAGTAAGTTAGCACAACAAGATGTTTCAAGAACCAAATGGGTTACCATCCACGAGGGGAATTTAGCATGAGATTCAACTGTAGTAGGATGTTCCACTTCCAAACATTGGTATGTATCGCATGTCAATTATGGAGAGTTTGGAAATCAAGAAGAAAATCCAAGAATTTTTGAACAAAGATATCATACACCCATCTACTTTGCCATGTGGTTCTCCAATAGTTTTGGTTCCAAAGAAGGATGGGACTTGGCGCATGTGTATCGATTTTCGTGCACTGAATAAAATCATGGTAAATAATCAATACCGACTCCCACGTATTCATGTTTTGCTTGATCAGTTAAAGATTGCAAAGTATTTCACTAAGTTAGACCTATGAAGTGGTTATCATCAAGTTAGAATAACTAAATAGGACAATAGGAAAATTTCTTTCAAAACTAGACAAGGATTGTATGAGTGGTTAGTTATGCCATTTGGCTTAACAAATGCACCAACTACTTTCATGTGAGTCATGAATGATGTACTTAGACCATTTCTAGTTGAATTTGTCATTTTTTACTTAGATGACATACTCATATTCAGCAAGTCAAGAGAATAACATGTCATGCATGTGAACAAGGTACTTGATGTCTTGAAGAAAGAGAAATTATTTTTAGAGATGTCAAAGTGCGAGTTTGGTAAGACTTAATTGGTGTATTTGGGACACATTGTTGGAGGAGGTGAGTTTAAGATCGATCCTTCCAAAGTTGAGGTCATTCTAAATTGGCCCAAGCCCAATACAGTTACAGAGGTAAGAAGCTTCTTAGGGGCAACATAATATCGAAGGAAATTTGTTGCTAATTTTTTGTCCATTGTAGCTCCGTTACATGCATTGAAAAGTGTGAATAAAGTCTTCCATTGCGGAGATGGACAACATAAAGCATTTGATGCTTTGAAGAAAAATATAAGCTCAGGACCGGTTTTAGCACTTCCGGATCTTAGACCGCCATTTGAGATCCAAACATATGCAAGTGATTATGCAAAGGGAGCAATGCTCATGCAGCATGGTAAGCCTATCTCGTTTCATTCTGAAATTTTTAATGGAGACGTGACTAAATATTCCACCTATGATAAAGAGTTATATGCATTGGTACAAAGTGTAAAGAAATGGAAACATTACTTGATGGGGAAAGATACCATTATCCATACCGACCATCAGTCATTTCAGTACTTACAATCATAGTCGAAGTTGCAGCAATCAAGACATTTCAGATGGATGGGTTTTCTACAACAATTTCATTTGGTTATCAGGTACAAAAAGGGAATCTACAATAAGGTAGTTGATATGCTCTATAGGCCTATTGTAAATTCATCTATTATACTCAAACACAATTCCATTATGCATGAAAGTTACATTGAAAAATATGCATATGATAGTGATTTTCAAGATGTGTATGAGAGTTTGAGTTAAGGGAACCAAAATGAAGAGTTAGATTATCATGTGCATAAATTTTTTTTGTATCACTTGGGCAAGTTATGTATTCCACATGGAGAAATAAATAGTATCATTAGGGATGCACACACATCTTTGATTGCAGGACATTACGGTGTAGGCAAGACAATAGAGAATCTCTAAAGGCATTATTATTGGCCACGCATGATAGATAGTGTATCTCGTTTTATTAGAGGATGTTGTTTATGTGCAACAAGTAAGCCTAGCAATAGGAAGCTTGGGTTGTACACTCCACTTCTAGTTCCTTCACATCCTTGGGAGAGTATCTCAATGGATTTTGTAGGTGGTCTTCCTATGTCAAGGAAAGGTTATGATTATTTGTATTTTATGGTTGATAGGTTCAGAAAAATGTGCATTTTGATGTCATGTAAGAAAACCATTATAGCTGAACAAACCGCTAATATTTTCTTTCAAAATTTTTGGGTCCATTTTCGTCCTCTTACTTCTATTGTAAGTGATCGAGATTCTCGATTTGTTGGGAATTTTTGGTCAAAATTATGGGACATGATAGACACAAGGTTGAAGAAGAGTACAACATTTCATCTGCAAATAGATGGTAAAATAGAGGTGGTGAATAGGATTGTTATTCATATTTTTAGAGGTTATTGCAACAAGCATCCCAAGTTGTAGGATGATCAGTTACACTACATACAACATGCATACAAGAAGGCAAAACATTCTTCCACAAACACATCATCGTTTGAGGCATGTTATGGTTATTTGCCAAGATTTCCATTGGACTTCATCTTTGAGAAAGATTTCACTATAGAGGGACATAGTGACATAGATAAGGCAAGGAAGTTCATTAAGAAAATTCAATTGATACATCACACTGTGCAAGAGCAACTTGAAAAGAATCAAAGCAGCGACAAGGCAAGGCATGAAAAACATTGGGTTGATCACAAATTCCACGTTGGTGATGAAGTTTGGTTGTACATAAGAAAATAAATATTGCAAGGGGAAGGTAAAAAAATCAAACCAATCCGTTATGGTCCATTTAAAATTCTGGAAAAGATTGGTACAAATGCATTCAAGTTAGATTTGCCTCCTTATATGCAAATTTATTCTGTCGTTAATGTTGAGAATTTGAGATTGTTTAAGCCTCCTTTGATTGATGATCAAGGAGAGCATGTTCAGCTGCCATCAATAGATGATTTCTCACCAGAATATCTTGATGAACTTCAACAATATCTCATACTTGACAGAAGAATCAAAACTTCAAGAAGAGGGAATGTTTAATACCTTAGAGTGGGACTCAAGGGTCAAAATCCTTCAAAAGAAAAATGGTTGGAGATTGGAAAAGTGAGGGAGTTGTACCCTCACTTGTTGAAAAATTGATGGTATATTTTGGGGTCCAAAGGCTTCTAGTGGGGAGGAATGATCTAAGGCTCAGTTTTTAGCTCAAAATTGAAAGTGCTTAGAAATTCTTCAAACCTGAATGCCTGGATAAATCTCATCTCCAGGATTCGAGCACAACTTGTTTAATCAAATTCAAAGTTTGTATGAGGGAATTATGGCCTCCTGTTAGTTTTTCCAAACAGGAAAAAAAAATTAGCAGAACAAGTACAGGGATGATGTGGCAAGTCCAGTCAACTTCACAAGGTTTTCTCCAGTTTCAACCAGTGACACTGTGACAAGTGTCATCCTCAGATTTGCCATGGAAGTTGAGTTTATCCTCCAATTCTTAAGTTGGAAACTTTGTTTAAGGTTCATTATTTTATTTGGAGGAATTATTATGAGCCAATGGGAAGGGCCACGTGGCATGCCACGTACCCTCCCCCCCATGGAAATGGCAGGTCAAATTTCAAGTTGGAACGACGAATTATATTAAGGTTGGACCATATGGTAAATCACATTGAATTGATATATATCTATATATATATATATATATATATATATATATATATATATATATATATGTTTTAACCTAAGTCCTAGACCTATACTACCGGCGGAGTCAACTAACTATGAAGGGCTCGATAACAAGGTTAGTGGACAGTCATTATAGCGGAGTTATGCCAAGTCTATCGATGGTGCCAAACAAATTTTATGAAAAATATATTGGCAGGGGTCGGGGTTGAACCCTAGACCTACTGCTCGCCACTGCCGCACCTTACCACTCCACCTCCACCATGGGTCTTAACCCATAACGGTTTCCACTGCATGTTAAATTGAAGTCTAACAATGTATGGGGGTTCATAGGGGGCCATACACCACCCATGAGACCGACGGCAAGAAACTAAGCGCTCTAAAAAACCAATTGGCGGGAATTTTAAATCTTAGATTAGTGCTAATCCATATGTATTATCATTAAACTGCGGATTATTGTGGTTAACCCACATTTAAATGTAATTAGCGATAAAATGCGCTTATGGCATTAAAAAAACGCGTATATCATGTTAACCATGCTTATCACCTTAATTAATGACCGATTAGTTCGACAGCGGGTTTAGCGAAGACGCCAAATTCGGCGGAAGTTGCCAAATTTAGATTTTTCACTGGTGAAACCCCAGTTTTGGAGGAGAAAAGCTAGGAAAATTGTTTATGTCATAACTCATGCAATTTTTGACAAAAATGAGCTCAGGAAGAGTCATTTCTGGTATATTTTGATGTTTTGAAGCCATTGGAGCAGGTTTTAGAGGAAACAGGAGACTATAAACAAGAATTTTTCACATTTGAAGCTAATACAAAGGCCCACATTATGAAGCTGGACTAAGGAGATGTAGCCCAAGAGCGGTGAGCTCCTTCATCAAAAACTTGAGTATTGAGCTTTGTTATTTTTGCTTGTTGTGTACTTATTTTTTGTTTTTTAGCTATTAGTTTTAATGCTTTTGACTTCAAGAAAAAAAATAAATTTCACGAAGTTTAATGGTTAAATAATCACAAGCTCATGAACAAACCCTCAATGGATAAGAAAACCAAAGAAAAGTTTATATAAACCTAAAACTGATATTAGCATAACAAAACTAACAATCATTTTCACATCTCCACCTTTATCTCTCTTCTTCCCTCTCTATCTCTCTCTTCTTCCACTTTTTTTATGTCTCCCTCTCTCCTCTCTCAATGTCCCTCCCCTCATTCTCTCCCTCTCTCCTCCCTCCCTATCTCCTTCCCCCTCTCTCTCTAACTTTCTCTCCCCCCAACTCTCTATATCTCTATATATCTTTACATATTTTTTTATGTCTCTTTATATCTTCTTCCCTCTCTCTCTATATCTCCCTCCCTCTCTCCTTCTCTCTCTCCCCTTCACTCCCTCACTCCCTCTCTCTATATGTTTCTCTCTTCTTCGCCCTCCACCCTCTCTCTCTCTCTATCTCTCTCTCTCTCTCTCTCTCTCTCTCCCCTATTGAAAATCAGGTTAAATATACATTGATCAAGTGCTCATTGTAAAAGCTCAAAATTGAATAGAAACTGAATGATAATGAAGTTCTTGTCGCCAAGAATCCGACGCAATTTGTTTCGTCAAAAACAGAGTCCAGATGAAGAAGATAGAGCCTGCTGTTCATTTTCCTAAACAACTAAAAGAATCGCAGAACATGATAGAATGGTGACATGGTAGTCCAATAAGAAAAAAAAGATATATCCTGGAATATTATGTCATTTTCACCCAATGACACTATGACAAGTGTCACTGCAGGATTCACCAGTTTGGATTGGGAAGGTGATTTTTTTTAAAAATTCTCCAAGGTCGAATTTGTAGGTTTAATGGTGTATTTTAATTACAAGGCTGAATTTCAAAGGTGGGTCATATATCTAAAGTCCGCATTTGAATTTATTAAAGGTGGAATATATTTCATATTACAAAGGTTGAATGGATATAATATATGGGTGAAAATATTATTATACCCTAAGGTTTAAACTTTATGAAAGATTGGTGGAAAAATATGTATAGTATGGGTGGAGGTCGGGGTTCGACCCTACGAGCTCCCCCAAACAACGCGCACTCCATGCCGTTGATCCACACCATCAGGTCTTAATAGACCATGACTCTGACACATATTTAAACTCATGACTTTTGACCGATGAGGAAATGGTGGGGGTCAACCCAGCGGACCAGCCCCCCTCCCCATACGACCTATCCATGAGACCACTGCAGGAGCAGAGATGCAGTTAGCCCGGAGATTAAGTTAAGAGTGGGTTTAAAACCCATAACCTATGATTAATTACACTAATCAAATTTCTAATGTGGATTGCATTAAAATGTACTTAGTGCGCCATTAGCCACACATAATTTGGTTTTGAATTAATTAATCTACAGTTAACTACGAGATCAGTTTGGCAAAGTTTTAGAGGCGCCTCCAAAATCGACAGGTTCTCCAAATTTGGCGGCCTTAATTGGAGTCTTCTCTAGATTTGGAGGATATTTCCTAGGAAAATTAAATGAGGCATATCTGGAGAATGTTTCGACCAATTTTGGCTCAAGAAGAGTCATTTATGAATGATTTGGACATTATGGAGACATTGAAGCGGGTTTTAGGAGTAGTAGGTGAATGTAAATAGCATTTTTTTCAAATTTGAGCTAATACAAAGGTCTAAGCCATGGAAGCTGGACCAAGGAGATGTAGCCCAGGAGGGGTGAAATCCTTCATCAAACATTGTGTTAATGGATCAATTGTGATGGTTTGTTTTACTTGTTATTACTGTTGTTCAACATTTGTTTTTCATGCTTTATGCTCTTGAATTTAACTTAAAATTCAGCTCATTTATCTGTTTGACACTCATAAACACCAAGGAAACCTATGAAAATAAAGCATAAGACCAACAAAATTACTTATAAATCTAAAGATGCAATTATCACAATAAAACTAACATTCAAATTTAGATCAAGTTGATATCATAGAAAAGGTTGCAAAGGTTATTTGCTTGATTTGTTTGAGTTTTGTGCAAGTAGGGTTTTAATGGTTGCAAATTGGTGATTCTTACAAGGTTGAAGTTGCATAGAGGAGAAGGGAAACTATTGGTTGCTAGTCCTGAGGTTAGGACCAAAATAAGGAGACCTACAAGAGCACCATATCCACCAAAATTTTCACTCACAGCTGCACTTGAAGCACCTCAATTTTTATCTCAAGAAGTTGAGATTGAAGAAGTACAAGTTGCACTGGAAGCTTAGCTTGAATCCACAACCATCATGTCAAGTGTTGGAGAGAATGAAGGTCTTTCAAAAGAGGAAGCATACAAGAAATCTTTCTATGAATTGACTGAAAGGGTTAGGATCCTATTTGAAGAGAGGGACACCAGGATGGTTGGAGATAATTCTAAGTCTCCACATGGCGAGGGAACCCCAGAAGGAAAGAAGGATGAAGAGAAGTATTCAAAAGGGAGTGGAGGAAAGCCTCCTCCATCTCCACCAGCTTCATCATCATCCTCATCATCACCATCAACATCATCTTCCACATCCACCACAAAAGCCACTCATACTCACTCAAACACCACAAGAGGAAAAACTCCCTTAATCAAACTTGATGTCAAATTTGATCTTCCAATGTATAATGGAGAAATAAATGCAGATAGGTTGGAAAATTGGATACTTCAATTGGAGGTGTATTTCAGAATTCAAAACCTTCATGAAGATGACATAAAGATTCAATTGGCTTCTTTGAGAATGGAAGGATATGCACTTGTATGGTGGGAAGCAAGGACTCAAGAAGAGATTAAAAACTACGGTAAGATCTCATTGCCTTGGTTAAGTTTTATTTCTACCATTAAAAGGAAATTTTATCCCCTAGCTTACATGCAAAAATCCATTATGGACTGGCAAAATTTTAGACAATTAAAAGGGAAAAGTGTGCAAGATTATACTCATGAATTGAGGAGAAGAGCTCTTATTTTGGATATTAATCTGTATTCTCAAGAAACTTTGTTAAAGTATATTGGGGGTTTGCACAGTTACCTTAGGCACACTATTCTCATGTTCAATCCCACAAACATAGATGAGGTTTGTGTTCAAGCCACACATTTAGAAGCAAGAGGGAAACAAAACATAGATGAGAAAAGTGATAGTGAGGGTAAAGGAAGAGGAAAGAGAAATAGCTCTGTCAAAAGAGAGAAGGAGAAACTCACATGTAAACACTATTTGAAGAATGGCCATGATGAAGACCATTGTTGGAAACTTCATCCAGAGTTGAATCCAAACAAACTGAAAGCCAAAGAAAAGGAGAAAACCGTTGCAATAATTGAACATGACTTAGGTTCAGATTTAGGAGATGAGACAAAGATTAAAACCATGGGTTTGAAAGGTAAGAACATAGCAAGCACTATTTCTTCAAATTTTTCCAATGCCACTCAAGATGAAGATACACGAATTGAACTTTTCCATATTAGAGTCGTCTCTAAACATACCAAGATAGACACACTTTTTGATAGTGGGTCACAAGCTAATTTGATTTTCGAAGACTTGGTTAAGCAGCTAGATCTTGAAACTATTAGACATCCAAGACCTTATCCTTTAGGGTGGATATGAAAGAATGCAAACTTACACGTTACAAGGAAGTGCATACTAAGATTCGCCATCAATTCAAACTTTCTTGATGAAGTTGAACTTGATGTGGTTCCGCTTGAGATATCAGGTATTGTTTTGGGAAGTCCTTATCTTTATGATAGGAAAGCAGTATTTCATCACCATGAGAATAAGTATCACTTATTTAAATATGGAATTGAGTACATAGTTAGAGTGCATAAGAAGGAGACAAGTTTGTCTCTTATACATGCAGGAGAAATGAAGAGGATAGTGAACGCAAGTCAGAATTTGACATTGTTGATGATCAAAAGTAGAGATGTTTTGAATCAAACCTTTCAAAAAGATGCATCGAATGAACAAGCTAATTTCATCAAAGTTTCTTATGCTTTTAATAAGATATTTCAAGACTCTAACAGGTTTCCTTTCAAAGAAGGCGAACAAGATGTAAAACATTTGCAGCAGTCAACATCAGTGTTGAGCAGTGTTAGAAACAAGATGTCGGTGCAAGAGAGTGCAAAGGCCAAAGAGAAAGTGACAAAGTAGTTTGACAAAGAAGGCATGGGTTCCACAAGTGCTTGTTTCTGGTTTCCAAAGGGTACATGGCAATGACGAAGATACTTGGTCAAGAGTCGATGCAAGTACAAAGCAAAATCATTTAAGAATCACCATGACGATAGTGTGAAAGGTGAGACAATTTTTAAGTTTCCTTTGATTGATGACCAAGATAGGAACACGTGTGTTTCTGCAAGAATATCTTTCTGCTCTGCAAATTCATGGGAATTTCAGTATGACGGTGTCAACGACGGCAAGAGAAGGTCATAAGAGTCAAGGAAAAAGTTAAGTTTTTGTGAAAAGCTCAATTTGATGAAAATGGGAAAATTTCAGTGGATAGAGACGGAAGGTTGAGGGAATAGTACCCTCATCCACATGATCAATAATCAAAGAAATTTTGGGGTCCAAAAGGCTTCTAGTGGGGAGGAATGATCAGGTGCTTAGTGTAAAAGCTAAAAAATGAAAGTGCTCAAAATTGAATGGAACATGAATTACGACAAAGAACTCATCGCCAAGAATCCGGTGCAATTTGTTTCGTCGAAAACGGAGTCCAAATGTAAAAGATAGAGCATGTTGTTTGTTTTCCTAAACAGTTAAAAAATTGCAAAACAGGACAGAATGGTGACATGGCAGTCCATTCAGAAAAAAAGGAATATTCTGGAATACTCTATCATTTTCGCCTAATGACACTATGACAAGTGTCACTACAGGATTCACCAGTTTGAATTGGGAAGGTGATTTTTTAAAAAAAATTCTCCAAGGTCGAATTTGCAGGTTTAATGGTGTATTTTAATTACAAGGCTGAATTTCAAAGGTGGGTCATATATCCAAAGTCCACATTTGAATTTGTTAAAGGTGGAATATATTTCATATTACAAAGGTCGTATGGATATAATATATGGGCACAAATATTATTATACCCTAAGGATTAAACCTTATGAAATATTGGAGGCAAAGTATGTATAGTATGGGAAAAGGTCGCGGCTTGACCCCACGAGCTCCCCCAAACAACGTTCACTCCATACCGTTGAGCCACACCATCAGGTATTAATAGACCATGGCTCTTACACATATTTAAACTCATGACTTTTGACCGGCGGGGAAATGGAGGGGGCTAGCACCCCTCCCCATACGACCTATCCACGAGACCACTAGAGGAGCAGAGATGTAGATAGCACAGACATTAATTTAAGAGTGGGTTTAAAACCCATAACCTATGACTAATTACACTAATCAATTTGCTAATGCATATTGCATTAAAATGCACTTAGTGCGCCATTAGCCACACATAATCTGGTTTTGAATTAATTAAAATGAAGTCAACTCCGAGATTAGTTTGGTGGATTTTTAGAGGCACCTCCAAAACTGACGGGTTCTCAAAATTTGGCGGCCTTAACTGGAGTCTTCTCCAGATTTGGAAGAGATTTCCCAGGAAAATTAAATGAGGCATATCTGGAGCAATTTTCGACCAATTTTGGCTCAAGAAGAGTCATTTATGAATGATTCATACATTTTGGAGACATTGAAGCGGGTTTCAGGAGCAGTAGCTGAATGAAAATAATAATTTTTTGCACATTTGAGCTAATATAGAGGTCCAAGCCATGGAAGCTGGACCAAGGAGATGTAGCCCAGGAGGGGTGAACTCCTTCATCAAAACATTGTGTTAATGAATCAATTGTGATGGTTTGTTGTACTTGTTATTGTCATTATTCAACATTTATTTTTCATGCTTTATGCTCTTGAATTTAACTTAAAATTCAGCTCATTTACCTGTTTGACACTCATAAACACCAAGGAAACCTATGCACATAAAGCATAAGATCAACAAAATTATTTATAAATATGAAGATGAAATTAGCATAATAAAACTAACATTCAAAATCAGATCATACATTACGGTAGATTTATCTTCTTTGATAACTGCTTATGAATATTGTTGGTTTCTTATTAATATTTATTATGTTCTCTTCATCAAATAATTACCAATCGTACAAAGTATGTATATCACAAGAAACAAATAACACATGATATAGGCTCCAAGCTAGGGCAAAGATCCCACAAGGGGAAAAACCCAGAAAAATTATCTTCTTATAGAATCATATCAAAGTGAGATATCGAAGACCCATGATCATAAAAAAAATCCAACCCTCAAGATTACAAGCCAAGCCCTCCTTCCACATAGAAAATCCATCAACAACATGTACAACATCAGAAATAAACCTTCAATAATTAATGTGACAAGGCAAAACTTCCACAAATATGAGCTTATGAGAAACTCTTCTTTACTTGTCAATTTCATACTTTGGCCCTCCTTACTTTTGCGATATTTCAAAACAAATCATGTGAATTTATTGTGTCCAAATGAGCTCACTTCACCCTCTATTTAAACTGCCCAGAGGGGTTTGAATAGACTTGTCTTCTGGGGCAGGGCCAACTTGATAGGCATGGACGACTTGGAATCTAGAGGAAATTTTGACCCAAATTACATATTAGAAAATTATTTTCTAGACTATAAATAAGCTTTTTAGTTTGACAAATACAAATAATAATGAGCATGAAGAAAATGCTTAAATAAAATAATAATTTGACTTGAGCATGAAACCCATGTTTGAAAAATAAAATTCTTTTTTTCTTCCTTTTCTTTTTACATAAAATATACAATGACATAAGTACAATGATAATTATGAAAACCTAATCTAGTTACATTTTCCAACACTCCCTCTTAACTAGGGAGGTGTTCATAATTACATAATCGATACAAGGATACTCTCAAATTGAAATATTCTCATAATAAGGGTCAGCTTGATAATCCATATTTAAGCATCAACATCATAACCAACATTGTCAAACTACACAATAGCAAGGCCTTGACTAACAAGCTCTAAATCTCCACTATATTAGAGCACAATGCTGGGAGGCATACATTTGGACACCAACACAACCGGCTCTGAAGGCATATACCCCATCTGGATATTCACCAAGTATGTCCTTACATGACTATTCTTATCATGGATTCTCAATACTCAAATAATATCGATCCTCTTCAACGACTCTTTTCTTGGATACCTTGTCCAATCCTCAAAGAGTGTCCATCCATGGGACTACTTCTTTCTTGGATTCTCAATCCTCAATAATTATTGGTCCCAAATGCTTATCCAATCCTCCATTCTCCCTACCAGTTCCTTCACTAGAATTACGACTATTAGTCTTGGTCTAGTGCATGACACATGGAGAATACGACGTCCCACATCACTACCTTTCAATCAGGTAGGAGATCCTTACTCCATGTCAACCAGGGAGACATAACCACAAGTCTTAGTTGGTCTCATACTTTCATACTTCATCAATACATCAACTACTTGATCTTATGTGGAGATATAGTTGTAGCTGCAGGGCTCCTTTCTCTCATTTCATCATACCTGAGCTTCGACCTTATTGGCTGTCAAACATTTTATGGAGCCAAATTCTTTCACACTTTATCTTCATGATAGGGTTTCTCGGCTCCTAACAACATCACATCATATCAAACTTCAACCTTTTTGGATCTTTAAAATCCTCATGCTACTCTGTCATAAAACTGTTCATCTATCATTTTCAAGAAGCTGAGCTTCCTCATAGCTGCTAGCACATGATTTTTATTCTTCATAACAGAGTTATGTCTCATATTCTTCAATAATTCATATCAACTTTCCAAAAAACAATTCTTATCTTATGCTCTTCCAATCCATCAACAATTCTATCCACAAAATTCATGTGTTCCATGATCACACCATGCAGTTGCAGGTACATCAATATCATCCAACAAATTATCTCAACTGTTATCTTTCCATCCTCTACATATTCTTCAGCAATATGTATTTCCAAGGAGCCAAATCATATCTCAAATAAATCAACAATATCAGAGTTTCCAAATCACAATAGCCTCAACTCAAGGTGTGGAATTCTTTATGTCAAATTCTGCTACTTGCTCCCTCTGAGGTCAACATACCTTTGTATGGTATATCTCATATTTTGGTAGAGTTCTATTTCATGATCTCTAGCTTTCAATCATCAATCATTGTGAGAAAACCAGTCAACAAAATTCAATATCGTATCCATTATGGTCTTTACAACTCCCTCTTTCCATCTGAGGTAAGTGAACTTCTTGTCCTCTAAATGATTTCCTTGATGCAAGATTTAAATTTCTCCCTTTATCTTCATGCTTTTACCACATTCTTTTACTTCATCTTTCTGCTAGTCAATATTTGATGTTATGAGAAGGATTAACCCCCTCTCAATCTCATACATGTTCACCAACCTTGTTCTCATATTAAACATCAAGGGTTAGATCCATCTTTAATGGTGAACATGATTATATAGGGTTTTGTTTCTAGGGTTTCTAAACTATGCTAGGGTTTACAAACCCTAGATACCAATATTTGTTGCTTACAAGTTGCAAATTCCAACAACCACACTAGAAAGCTAGTTGTATAATCCTAGATACTTTAAGGTCTTTGGGGTCTTTTTAGGTTAGAAATTGCGAATTATATCCAGAACCTAGATCCTTCATGGTCATCAAGACTTGCTATCCAAACATTGTAAAATGTTGCAAAACCATAATGATATTGTTTGACACCCATTTTATCAATTTCATTAGATTACAATATCTAGTCTTCATATGCACCATAACATCAAACTCTTACATATCATTGTCTCTAATATTTATGCATACCCTTTTCATGATCATCGTCGTGATTTAAAGGACAAAAATTACACATACGTCTTTGAATTTTACATGTCCTTCTTTGTAGATATCTGGTCTTGATCAATTTCATTCAAAAGAGACAACATAATTTCTTCCAAAATTTAAGTTGGCTTCATTGATGTCACTCTTTCTTTTATTATGTATAGGTATTGACTTCCTCATACTGATGTTGCAAGGATAAACTAATCCATCCATACAGCTTCAATTCTTTGGTCTTTAAGCTATGATATGAACCATGTTTTCATCTAGATTCTTCGTACCCTTAGAGATGATACAAAATTTTGTCCATCGACCATTATTTTCAATTATTTTCAAGCCATACATCCTCTCCTTTTTGCAATATTGTCAAGTCATTGTCACATGAAAGCCATTCGATCACTACCATATAGGTATGAGGACATTCTATCATATTACTATCTAGAGTCATGTAGAGTGTCACTACCATAGAATTTTCATATATCATATTCCTCAATATAGAGATAATGAAAATCAGGGTTGATAACGTCACATTCCTTCTCATTAGGTCTCTTTCATATGTAGATTATTTCTGTACATTGTCACAAATATGTTTTCATCAAGATTATAGTCTCTCAGTCATTTTCTCATTGCCATATAAACCTTTGTCTCATTGTCAAATATTCGTCAAGGTTACTACCATTGTCAAGTTTCGAAGTCACTGTAGTATTAATCATGGTCATTCTTTCAAGTCCAAGTCATTGTAAATATAGAGCTATTGTTCATAATTGTACCAAATGAAGATACCAAATGATGTCATTGTGTAGATATTCCAAATGATGAATAATTGCGATGTCTATGTTATGTAATTGTGATGTCATTGAGTTGATGATGTCATACCACTGTATAATGAAGATGTCACTATGTAATGAATGATGCCACTGCAATATGATACATAGAGTGTAGAATTAAATTTGAGTCATCATAGAGCCATAGGAACTATACGAGCTTCCACAAAGAAATCATCGAGCCATTATAAGTATTGTGTTCCATACATCTAGACCATATATACAATACCATACGAATCACATAATAATGATGCCACAGAGCATTATGTGCCACTTAGATGCAATGCCACAGTTGACTTATGAGAGCCACATAATAAAATCTAAGTCATAGCAAGAAGAGAAATCCATGAGCAACACTGGGAGATATGCAAGCCATGGAGGCATTTTTGTGTCACAGATAATGTGATTCTCGAGCCTCAGAGATTATGTCACATGAATCCAGCTATCGAAATGAGCTATAGGACAAAGTGTGCAAGCCTCTGATATTTAACGACCCACAAAAATGAACCACAAAATAGGGAATGTGAGCTGTAGGATTTATGAATCGAGCCTCAGGAATGAAAATGTGAGCCACAAGTTGTAAGATCCGAGCCTTTATCACATAAAAGAAGGTCGAATTGGAGAGCCACAGCTACATGTGAATTTTTTTAGCCTTAATAAACAAATTCATGCCACCATACTAAGATTTTACTCTGAGATCACCAAGCCATACAACACTATAATGCGAGCCTGTAATACGTGCCATCAATCATTGTAATGTGTGCCATAGATCATTGTAATGCGAGCCCAGGAACATAAACGAACCATGCCACAAAGAACATACGATCTCCCTTAGAAACCAGAGATCCATCAGGGATGCATCAAAATTTGATCCAAATGCCAACATAGTGTGGTCTTCAAACAATCATCCTTTAACTTTATCTCTGATACCAAATTCAGAAATCAGGTTGATTATACATTAGGGAAGATTTATCTTCTTTGATAATTGCTTGTGAATATTATTGGATTCTTATTAACATTTATTATGTTCTTTTCATTAAACAATTACCAAACGTACAAAGCATGAAGATGACAACAAACAAAGAACACTAGATATAGGATCCAAGCCAAGGAGAAAACCCCATAAGGGGGAAAACCTAGAAAAATTATCTTCTTATAGAATCGTATCAAAGTGAGATATCCAAGACCCATGATGATAAAAATACTCCAACCCTCAAGAGGCCAATCCAAGCCCTCCTTCCACATAACAACTCCATCAACAACAAGAGACTAGCATCATGTACAACATTAGAAACAAACCTTCAACAAGAGATGTGACAAGGCAGAACTTCCACAAATCTAAGTTTAAGAGAAACTCTTCTTTACTTGTCAATTTCATACTTCAGCCCTCCTTCCTTCAGTGATATTTCAAAATATCTCATGTGAACTTATTGTGTCCAAATGAGCTCAGTTTACCCTCTATTTATATTGTCCAGATGTATTCAAATAGACATGTCATCTGGGGCAGGGCTGACTTGGCATTACATATTTGAAAATTATTTTTCTAGGCTATAAATAAGTCTTTGACTTTGACCAATACAAATAATAATGAGCATGAATAAAATGCTTAAATAAAGTAATAATTTGACTTGAACATGAAACCCAAGCTTGAACAATAAAATTCATTTTTCTTCTTTTACATAAAATACACAATAACATAAGAACAAAGATAAATGGAGGCCGAACCTAGTTGCATTTTCCAACATCTCCATGTCTCCTTCCTTCTCTTTCTTCCCCCCCCCCCCCAACTCTCCTTCTCTATATTTCCACTTACATTTTGTTTATCTCTATATCTCTTATTCCCTCTTTTTCTCTATGTTCCCCCCTCTACTTCTCTCTCTCTCTCTCTCTCTCCCTCTCCCTTACACCCTCACTATCTCTCTCCCTCTATCCTCCATCACTCTCTGTGTCTCTCTCTCTTTCTCATCCCCACACTCTCTATATCTCTATTTCCATTTACATATGTGTTTATGTCTCTCTATCTCTTATTCCCTCTTTGTCTCTATCTCCCTCCATCTATCCTTCTCTCCCTCTCTCCCTCTCTCCACCATCACACTCTCTCTCTCTTCCTTTCACCCTCTCTCTTTGTATCTCTCTTCTTCCCCCTCCCTCCCCCATTTTTCCCCTCACATGATTTTTCTCCCCCTCTCTCTCCCCCCTCCCTCTCCATCTCTATCTCCCTTCCTCTCTCTCTTCCCATCACTCCCTCACTATCTCTTTCCCTCTCTCCCCCTCACTCCTCACTATCTATATCCCTCTCTCCCCCTCATGCCACTTCTCTCCCTCTCTCTCTCTCCCTAACTCCCTTTATCTCCCTCTCCCTCAATCCCTCACTATTTTTATCTATATCTACCTCATCACTCTCTCTCTCTATCTCTTCCTCCTTCTCTCTCTCTCCCGCCCCATCTCTTACTCTCTCACTTCTCCCTCCTCTTTCTTCCCCCTCCACTCTTTGTACCCTCCTTCTCTCTCCTCTCACTATCTATCTCCACCTTTCTCTCTCTCTCTTATTCCACTCTCTCAATCTACCTACCCTCCTCTCTCGCCTCCCTCCATGTCTCATTGCCTCTCTCTATTTATCTCACCCCACTCTCTATCTCTCTATTTCCATTTACATATTTTGATGTATCTCTTTATATATTCTTCCCTCTTTATCTCCATATCCTTCCCTCCCTCCTTATATATCTCTATACATCACTCCCTCACTATATATCTCTCTCACTCCCCCATCTCTCTCTCTCTCTCTCTCTCTCTCTCTCTCTCTATATATATATATATATATATATATATATATATATATATATATATATATATATATATATATATCTATCTATCTTCTTCCCTCTCTCCACCCCTCTTTCTCCCTCACACCAATTCTATTCCTCTCTCTCTTTTCCTTCCATTTCTCTCTCTCTCTCTCTCTCTCTCTCCCCTCTCTCCTTTTATTTTTCTCTCCTCCCCCACTCTCTCTCCATATCTATAAATATATCTCTCGCTCCCTCTTCCTCTCACTCTCCACCCTCTCTCTCTCCCTCCACCTTCCTCTATTCATCTCTCACCCTATAGCTCTATCTATTTGTCCCTCCCTATATTCTTATCTATCTCTTTGTCTCATCACTCCTCTCTCTCTCTATTTCTCTCTTCTTCCACTCTCTCTTCCTCCCTCTCTCTCCTCTCTCCATCTCCCTCCCCTCCTTCTCTCTCTCCTTCCATGTATCTTTCCCTCTCTCTCTTTCTTCCCCCCACTCTACATATCTATATCTCCATTTACATAGTTTTATTTGTCTATCTATTTCTTCTTCCCTGTATATATATATATCTCTCTCTCTCTATATATATATACCCCCACTCTTATTCTCTCGCCCCCGCCCCCCCCTCCCCTTCTCTCTCTCTCTCCACATATCTATCTATCTATCTCTCACTTCCTCTGCCTCCCCCCCCCTCTCTCTCTCCCTCCCCCCCCCCCCCTCTCTCTCTCCACATATCTATCTATCTATCTCTCACTTCCTATTTCTCTTAATATCCATTCTCTCTCTCTCTCTCTCCCTCCCTCCCCTTTCCTCTATTTATCTATCCATCCCTCACTCACTTAGTATATACTTCACAACAATCTCCTTCCATGTAATATTCTAAAAATTAATTTTAAAAAATTTCACAGAATGTTGCTTTAGAAACTTACATCGTCAATTCGACAAACAAAGTTCAAAATTGAACTATAAAATTAATCGACAAAACTCAGAAATATAAAATGCAACTGAAATTTGACAAGATTCACATGCAATGAAACTCAACCTTATTTTATTAGTATGAAATAGTACATACAATACTGGAATTTTTTGAGAGGATAGCCTCCCAAAATATCTACTACAAACTATATCAGGCCTCGAAAATAAACTAAACTGATGAGTACAACTTGTAAATTCTGAATGAATTCACCAAGGGATGAGATGGGTTTTCATCCGATCTCACTGAATCACCCATGGGTTTCCATCTTGGGGCTACCTGAATCTTGAGAACCAAGTTCTCAAAACCTCTCACACGAGAATTCAGAAATCCAATATGTCCCAAAGGATCTCCTCCTCCTCCTTTTAAGGACTTGGTAGATAGATCTCCAATCTTCTAGAAGTAGCTTATTTTGATTATTTTAATATTATTCTAGAAGCTTCCCCTTGACTTCATCTAAGTGACATTTAATTTAATTTTATTTTGCTTAAGTGATTTTTATCCTTCTTCATTCAATTAA
Organism: Pinus albicaulis; assembly: GCA_034641835.2. Taxonomy (NCBI): domain Eukaryota; kingdom Viridiplantae; phylum Streptophyta; class Pinopsida; order Pinales; family Pinaceae; genus Pinus; species Pinus albicaulis. Next base: position 715,717,011 of record CM076570.1, on the reverse strand, counting down.
TTTTCCCCTTCTTTTATTTAATTACGTAACTAATTAAAGTCACTTTTAATCCAAGAAAATGGTAAATCACCCACCATACTTTCACTGACCATTGTAAGTCACTTTTCATCATCCCATCTCATAGAAATTCTTGTTCCAGTTCCAACGAGCTATTACACTAAGGTGTTCCATCAAACATTCCTCCCAGAATGCCACCTTAAGCATAATTAATTAAGTTAGGCTCAATAAAAACCTCGTTTTATGGAAATTATTAGAATGTAATGGAACCAAAAGCAAGTTGTGTGGAACTGGCCCTGATGATGGAATATGCCAAGCGAGTGTCGTCGGATCCCATAAAACCCCTCAAAACCCCTCTAAGACCCATGATGATGTAATCCTGCTCCCATGGCCTAGCCCTCACATACCTTATAAATCCATCCTAGTTGTACTACAGAGGAAAATGAAATTGGGGAAATTACATTCCATCTCTCTCTCTCTCTACCATCCATATTCTCTATCCCTCCCTTTATCCTTATTTATCTATCCCTCCCTCACTCTCCCCACTCATTCTCTTCCCCCTTATGTCATCTCTCTATCTCTCACTGTTCCTCTCTCTTCTCCCTACACTCTCTCCCCCCCTCTCTCTTTCTCTCAGCCCCACTCTTACTCACTTGCGCTCTCTCTATCTCTCTCTCTCTCTCTCTCTCACACACACGCAATCCATCCTTCACAACATCCACCTCCAAATTTGTCTCTCTTCCTCCATGTATTAACCACAAATATCTTTGTCCATCTCCCTTGCTCACCCTCTTTCCTTATCTCTCTCACTATCTCTCTCCCCTCACTCAATAATTCATTCTTTCCCAACTATCTCTCTCTCTCTCTCCCCCCCTTGGCCTTCCTATCCCTCCCTCTCTCACCCCCCCCCCCCCCACCACCTGCAAAACCCACCTCAACCATTTCCCACCAACTCATTCTTTCCCACCCATTGGTCTCTCTATATCTCTCTTTATATCCCTTGGTCCCTTTATCCATACCTTTCTCATCCTCACCACCCTCCCATACCCACCTCAACCATTTCCCATGTGTTAAAGTCAGAAGCTGTAAGAATGTGTGAGCATTCATAGCACAAAAAATGTACACATGTCTTTGGCACTTTGAACACACATACATTTTTGGTATCATTTTTTTGAATTTAATTTTCTCCTAGTAGGCATCCTACATGCATGACAACTTGGTTGCTTTAGATATAGATTCAAAATCATGAAAGTGGTGGTTTGGGCTGCAAATAATGAAAACCTCAATTTTTTAGAAAACACACACACACACACACACATATCTTTAGTGTTATTATTGTATAAGGTAGACAAATTTTTTGTTGTTGTTGTTATATATATATATATATATATATATATAGAGAGAGAGAGAGAGAGAGAGAGAGAGAGAGAGAGAGACGACTTTGTTGAAATTGGCAACAAGAGGAGGCTTCTAATTTAATTTTCTCTTAATTAAATTAGAAGGATATTGTAATTCCACATCACATGAAAAATTGTATGAGTTAATAGAGTTTGGAAGACTTATTTAGCTCAGTCAATTCGAGTTGGAGGTCAAACTGGAGGCATGTAGAGTTCACTCTGAGTTTTAGGGGGTCTAGTTGTAGTTTTTTTTGAGTTGCAATTGTTTAACTTAAGTATTTGAGTTAAAATCAGTTTACCTAGTTCTAACTGATGGATGAACTGGTGAGAGGTTCATTGAATTAAATCTAATTTAATTCACATGTAGTGATCAATCATGTAACTGATAATTCACTCTAAATAGTTGTTACAAGTCAGTTCTAAGGAAGACTCGGTTGAGATTCAAGTTAAAGGGAAGTAAACTATCAGTTGTATAGTTAGAAAATTATACAAGTCATGCATGAGGTCATAAAAATGCCTTATATGTATTTCACAATAAATTAGTGGGAATTTCCTAATTAGTAGGGGCTCAATTCCCTCAGGAATGTGTGTGCAAGGTTGGTCGGATAGGGGCAAGGAAATGGTTAAGTATTCGACCAAACTTGCTTAGATCAGAGTGAGACAGTCAGAGATAGTGCAGAGAGCTATCAATACTTAGAGAAGCATTGTATTGTTTCATATTCTTGACTTAATGCAATATACAGATAGTGGTGTTTTTAGCTGAGGCTTTCCCTAGATACATCTTTGTGTTGTGCGATTGAAATTCTTTCTCTTTCTTGTTCATGTGATTGTGTGATCGTAATTGGTTTCCGCAATTTGTAGAATAGATTCAAGTATTCTGTTTTAGCATATTACAAGATAAGTTGAATCTATGTGGATTTTCTACAGAATTTGTGGATTCTAAATATATAATTAAAAAAATAGTAATATTTTTTACTATTGTAAATACATTTTTCTCTTTACATATATAAAAATCTTAAAATACATCCCTCGTCTATTTCGGTTATAATTTTTTAGGGCCTTAACCATTGGGAAAAAAATATATGGTGCATTAGAGGACATTAATAACTACAATATAAATAAGAAAGAAGAGTTGTTTGATAATGGTAAGATCATTTTAGGTTGCACTAACAGAAGACCTTGTAATTTCAAGGATACCATGACTTTCATAATTTAAAAAAATATAAATTAAGATTATAAATTTTGGAAAAATAGTTTTGCTCAAGAAAAAATTATTCTCTACAATGGCACAAGTTTTTGTAGCGAGTTTTCATCATTTAAATACTCAAAGCTTGCACTAACAAAAACATATACATTGTTTTTTGCATGAAAATTAACAACCAATGTTAGGAAAATTCAAAATTCACACAGAAACAATTTATGCAAATACAAATTATGTATTAAAAAAGCCAACTCATTTTCCTACATTTCATCTATTTACACCTTAAAATTCATTGCATAAGTATCTCTAACCATCCCTACAAGTTAACATATTGATGTTTTTCCAAATTTACATTACCACTAAAACGTCATGAAAGATTATTATTAAATTGCACCCACCCTTATTAATTAAAAAATCCTATTTATATTACAAGACAATGAAAGACATTAAAATATACATGCACACACATAATTATATTTATATTAATATATTACTACGTAATATCTCTCAAAACAATCCCAACTCTATCATCCAAACATACCTTCCATGTGTTTTCAAGAGCCTCATTCCTAAACACGTTTTCCTTAAATTTTAAATATAAATATTAAAATAAAATTCAAATCTTGTACCAATATATAATATTCATATTTATTTGTTTGAAGCCTTATTTTCACTTACTATTTAAACCCTATTATCAATGCTCTAAAATTTATTTATTTATTTATTTAAATACTAGCCTATTACCAATGCTTTAATTTTGTTTTTAATAATTTAAATTGATTTTTTTTTTTATTAATATTGTTGTGGTAGAAGTTCATAAAAAAATGTATATATAGATAACAATATTTTTTAATTAATAATACAAATCCCTATTAACTAGAAAGTTAAAAGAAACCCTTTTAAAATATAAATGATCTACAAAAGTTTTAAACATAGTTATAATTAGATCATAAGTTTTATGATAATTTCCCAAAATAAAAATTGCAATGCAATTTACACAGACTTTAAGTGTTAGGGTATGAGAAAAATCCCTTCTTTATACCAACATTCATTTCTTTTGACAGTGACAAAGAGAAAGCATCATATTTATCCTATGGTTGAGAGGAGTGAATTAGAAAAGGGTCCAGAGACAATTTACTTGAGGATGCTTGTAGATTATTACCTCCATGCATAACTTGGATCTTCACCTAGTGAAACATAATTTTCAAACCATCTAGACACTTTTTCATCTGTAAAAGTATTCCCATAATTATGCCATTGGTTAAATCGAGATTCTGCTCCAACCTTGCAATTCGACCCTCTTCCTATGCCTTCAAGTCTTTAACTTTTCCAAGTCTCCTCATGCTTCTAGATTGTAGAGAAAGTAGCCCTCAATTGTTTGTAGGCCATGTGAGAAATGTTCTTTAAGAGCCCAAATTCACAATGTTTCCATAATAGAGGAATTTGTTCACTCAACTAGGGGAGGCCATGAGAAAAATTTGACTATTGATCGCCAAATTTATGAAGCTATCATAGATTTAGCTAGGGAAAAATAAATAATAGTTTTGTAATAAACCACATAGGTATATCTATGGTAAAATCGACGAAATCATGCTTTTCCATTACAACCATCACGTTGTTGTTATTCTTCTCCATTGGTCAAAATTGAATTCTTTAACAGGTGAGGCAAATGACGTGAGGGGATCAATTATTAAGAGAAGTGCTCACTAGATAAATCATAAGATGTTATGCACATAATTGATGTTGTTTCCACCAAGATACATGGAAAGAAAATATAATATTTGGCTTCTTAGCATGCGTGTTTTTCTTTATCTTTGTCATATATGTGATATTAAGGAATGGGTTGTTCATGTTCCTCACCATTAATTATAATCACACCTTAATCATGATAAGAAATCCCTTTAATCATGTTGTTCTTGATATTTGTGATATAAGTAACATTAATGAATGGGTTGTTCATGTTCTTCATCATTACTTATAGCCACACCTTTTCCCCACAGATTTATCACTTGATTAGATAGTTCATCAAATATGGAGTTATTTCTATTGTGAATATCAAGCAATTCAAACTCATTTTGATTTTTGTAGGTTGATTTGATTCTTTCCATGATTTAATTTAGTGCATATCATTCGAAGCAGTCCCCTTAATCATGTGGTTTATGATAATCTGGGAATCACCTATGATTTCCAGGGATTGAAGGTGAAGGAGTTGTGTAAGAGCAATCCATGGAACCATAAATATAGGATCTTACTTATGATCCAAATTGATCTTCCTATTCCTCTCCTTGAAATTAAAGGTCAACCATCATTATCAAATTCTTTATGGTCTCCATTAAAATAAATCAAAGTGACATCAAACTCCCTAATAGGTGTAGAAATATGGTGATAGAATTTCAATTGCTCAAGAAATTTTAATCTAAATCAAGAGACAAAATTATCCTCTACTCTGTAGAATTCAACTCACAATTTAGAACAATAATCTCAGACATGCAATAAGAAATAACACACATGCACAAAATATTTTCTAGGGGAACCCAACTAGAAAAAAACCCGTCAAGCCTCTTTTCATTAATAAGATGAATAGAGATGTCTTACAATTACTTTCCCATACTGAGCACAACCTGCAAGTGAATAACACATCTCTCTGCTCAATGAGAAGATCTAAGCTAGAATTAGTCAATTTATGCCTCTCCTTGATCCCCTATTTCATTGCGCAAATCCTAGAGAATTAGCCCCTATTTTTAAGGAATTTTCCTCCAATTGATTGCGCAATTCCCAAAGATTGATCATACGGCTGCATGCAACACCTGTACACTCACACTAGTTTACAACTGCTTGTTACACTACCTTGGAATCTCCACCACAAAAACGAATTCTCTACATGCACTAGTTATTTTAGGTTGATTGATAAATTAAATATATGATCACTGAGTTAAACTGTTGTCCCAATACACAACTGACCTTCCACTAGTTCCTCCAATGTTAGAACTAGTTTAACTGAACTCAAATGGATATAAATGAAATGGATTACTAAAATTTAGCAATCACACATGCTTAACTGAACTCCAAATGCTCTAACTCGAATATACTGAGCTAAATGAGTGACAAGATCCACGTCACACAAGTTAACTGCATCCAAGTTGTTTTTCGATGTGGAAATTCGAATTTTGTCAATTTGAGACTTTCTTGCTGCACTTCTAAACACTCCCTCTCAACAATAAAGGGATTATCAACCACCCCTATATTGCACCCATGGAATTCAAACTTCCTTCTTGACAAGGCCTTTGTCAAGATGTCAACATCTTGTTCCTATGTCAGAATGTATTGTAGCAACATTATATGCCTTTGCACATAATATTGTAAATAATGATACCAGATATCTATATGCTTGGATCAATCGTGAAATACCAGATTCTCAAAGAGCTTAATGCAACTCTGATTATCACAATAGATCCTAGTTGGATCCATCATCTGAGCAAACAGTCCCATAAGTATCTTTCTCATCCAGATCACCTCACAGGTTGCTTGACTTGTAACCATGTATTTTTCTTTTGTCGAGCTGAGTGCCACATATCTTTGCTTCTTATTGTACCAGGAAACCACTGCAAACCCAACACTAAAAATTTCACCTGATGTGTTTTTTCAATCGGATGGGCACCCTGCCCAAACTACATCTGTGAAGTGACACAACTTCACTCCCTTTGTCCCCTTGTAACATAATCCATACTGGGTAGTTCCTATAAGGTACAGTAAAGCATGCTTCGTTTCATTCCAATACAATTTGGTTTGCCTAACCATAGATTGGCTCTGTTGGTTGAATGCATAACACATATCTGGTCGTGTGTTCAAAAGATACATCAATGAAATCACTAACTGTTGGTAAATGGTAGCATCCACCTCTTCACCTGAAGTGGTAGTCTCCCTCCTTCAGTTGGTCACTAGAGGTGTCTCCATGGGCTTACAACTCTCCATGCAAAATCTTTGCAGTATCTCAGTGACATACTTGCCTTAAGACACAAAGAATTCCCCATTGCCTTTCCATACTTCCAACTCGAAGAAGTAGTGCATGAGACCCATGTCCTTCATTTCATATTCCCTTGCAAGAGCTGATCAACTACTCATCACCAGTCAATATTAAATCATAAACATATAAAAAAATGGTAAGAAATTTACCTTCTACCAAGATATTATATAGGTTCGCATCTGATTCACTTTTGGTGAAGCCCAAACCAATGAGATAATTGTTTGTCCGAGTGTACCAAGCACAGGGTGCATGTTTGAGACCATACAACACTCGCTTGAGTATGCATATATGAGACTCCTGATCAAATGTCTCAAAACCTTATGGTTGCTCGATGTACATCTCCTCCTCAATAACACCATTGAGAAATATTGCTTTTACATCCATCTGTTGTATCTTCGACCCCATATGCACAACGACTGCAAGAATTGATATAATGGATGAATACCTTGCTATAGGAGCAAAGGTTTACTCATTAATTCCCTCAACTAGAGAGAATCCTTTGGCCACAAATCCGGCTTTATACTTCTATATGCTTCCGTCTGCTACATGCTTAACCTTGAAGATCCATCTCGAACCCACAACTGATTTATTTGCTAGTCTTGGGTCCACTTCCAAAAAAAAATTCTTCATGATGGATTCATATTCTTCCACCATTGCATCAACCCAAACAAGCTGCTCAATTTCTTTCTCGAAATAGGATGGCCAAGTCTCTACAAGCTCAGTCATTAGAGCCATGTAGCCAGTGTACCTCTTAGGTGACCTCCTTTTCCTACACAAGTTTAAAGGAGCTCCCACATTATCCCTTGCATCCGACACAAGTCTATTAGCTTCCCTCATTATTTTTCTCCCTTCTCTGGATAGTTCTGCTTGAGTGGATCTCTCCACTCTCTGCTCCTCTATTTGTGGTTGCTCCACAACTTCCTGATGCTCCTCCTTTGGAGCCAAAATACCCTCCTCTGGTGGGATATGCATCTCCCAATCAAGAGAGCACCACATTGCTTTCTCCTCATCAAACTTTACATCCCTTCACACAAATGTCATTTTCAGGGAAGGTAAGTACACATAGTAATTGTGTGGAGTTTTGATGTACCCCACAAAAACTCCCAACTTTTTTGTTGGGTCAAGATTATTCCTTGAATCTTTGGAGACATGGCAATAAATAGAGGCTCCAAAAATCTTGAAGTGAGACACATCCAACTTCCTCCTTGAGAAGGCCTCCTACGGTGTAATCATACCAAGAATCCGATGAGGACTCTGGTTCTGCAAATAGACTGTTTTGTTACATGCCTATGCCAAATGCAGTGGTAGGACTTGTTCATGTAGCATAGCTCTCACAACTTCAACGATGCTCATTACAGTAAATTTTAGCCTCAAAGTTCCCTCTTAAGGAAAAATAACAAAATAACATTTAAAATAATAAAATAAGATTTATGAATTTTCGAGGGAAAAGAAGAAAATCTACTTTTTTTAATTGTATTTTTGGCTTATCTCCTTGTAGGTTTACTCAAATTTCAAGTGTAGACAACCACATATTTTTTAGAAGACCCACATTAATAAAAAATGAATATACATTAAAAAAGCGCGTGAACACACTTTTTTAATGTATCTTCAATTTTTTAATTTATATTCATTTTTTTTATTAATGTGGGTCTTCTCAAAAGTATGCACAATGGGCACTCATTGGATGTGGAATTTAATTCCGCATCCAATGAGTGTCTACACTTGAAATTTGAGTAAACCTACAAGGAGATAAGCCAAAAATACAATTAAAAAAATAGATTTTCTTCTTTTCCCTCCAAAATATTTACATGTACCTCTTTTTGAATTTAAAGGACTTTGATTGGTTTATATATTATGACATGGAAATTACATGCAAATTTCATGGGCACTTTTAGGCTGAAATTTCCTCTAATATGCTAGTTCTTTCAGTCTCTTCAAATGTCTTCTTTCACATAAAAATCCTTGAAGTCATTCGAAACGTACTCATCTCCATTTTCACTCCTGAGATCCTTCAATGTTGGTCTCTTTCTCAACTAGTGCCTTGAATTCTACAAACTTTGAAAATGTATCATCCTTATTCAACATGAAGAAGATCCAACACTTCCTTGATAAATATGTAGAAATTATACAAACATATGTATATCAATGGATTCAATCTGAACAAGAAATGTACTAAATCTAGATACTTAATCCTTCTACAAATCAATTGTGAAAATTAAACACAATCGCCAATAAAAATAAGCAAAGAAAGAATCAAATCAAACCACAACACAGATAATTTCCCGGGGAAATCTTGCTGCTTAAAACCCCTCTATCTTCTATTGTATACTCACTAGGGAATCATGAAACAATTACAATGCACTCTTCTCACAAGAGTCTCCTGCACTCTCAAACTGTCTCACATTGTGCCAGAAAAAATCGACCAACACTTAGCCAATTCTCAGCCTCTAAACAGCCTGCCTTGCTTGCGCAATTCATGTGGAATGCAATCCCTATTCTTTAGGAATTTCAGCCTTCCAAAACTGTACAAGGATCATGGGCAATCCAAAAGATGTATGGTTGGATGCGGGAAACCTACTAATCACACAACTAATAGTTAACATCCCTTTAACCTTTGTCTCAAATGGGTCTTCATTGGAACTGACATGCATGCAGCTATTAATAGTAAATCATCAGCTGCATGGAAGATCACTAATTGTGAATTAAATAATATTTAATTCACTTGATCTCTCATTAGTGAAACAAACAGTTACAACTAGTTCAACTGACTCTAACTCACCTTGCTGAGTTAACTGATTACTCATGCATTAAGCTAATGCACCAACTGCAATTCGAACTTCATAACTAATAGAATTACTCTGCATGCCTCACCAACCACCCTCAACTCGAAATACATGAGCTAACTAAGTTTATCACATTCAGTTAACTATTACAAGTGATCATGAGATAAGATTAAATTTTATTATCCAATTTAATTAAGGGGGAATTAAATTAGACACTGCACCAATTTAATTAATTAAATTGGCCTTCACACTAATGTATCGCTAGGACCTGTTGGTCCCACACTAGTGTGTGTGCTGCAATTTCTTGTTGGACTTCAACACTCCCTCTCAAAAAGAAAGAGACTATCTTCCACCCTGATCCTGCTTCTATGGTAATCGATTTTTCTCCTTCGTCAGAATATCTACATCTTGATCTTCCATGGGAATGTACTGAAATAACATAATGCGCCTCTGAACAAAATCTCTGAGATGGTGGTACCATATGTCTATGTGCGTGGACCTATCATGGAATACCGGATTAACTGAGAGTTTAATGCAACTCTGGTTATCACAATGTATCATCGTTGGATCCATCTAAGAACCAAACAAACCAACCAGGATCTTTCTCATCCAGATGGACTCACATGCAGCCTGAATTTCTGCCATGTACTATGCCTCGGCTAAACTGAGTGACAAAGATCACTGCTTCTTGCTCTACCAAGAAACTATTGTCGATACTATTTTGAAGATCCCTTCTGATATGTTCTTTCTGTCTGATGGACTTCCTTCCCAATCTGCATCCATGAAGCCTTGAAGCTTCACTCCCTTTTTCCGTCTGTACCATAATCCATACTCTATAATTCCCCTGAGATATCTAAAGATATGCTTCCCCGCCTTCCAAAAGATCTTGGTCAGCTTAACCATAGCTTGAATCAGTTGGTTAACTGTGTAGCAAATGTCTATTCTAATGTTCACAAAGTACATCAGTGAAACCACTAGCTACTTTTAGACAATAGCATCCACTACTTCTCCTGAAGTAGCATCCTCTTTCTTCCAATTTCCTGGAAGAGGAGTATCCATGGGTTTACAACTCTCCATGTGAAAATTGCCCAAAATCTCTTTGGCATACTTGCCTCGAGAAACAAAAATTTCATCATCCCACTGCCATATTTCCAAACTAAGGAAGTAGTGAAGGAGTCCCATGTCCTTCATTTCGAACTCCCTTGCAATATCCTCCTTGCAAGAAGTTATGAGCTACTCATCACTTGTAAAAATTATATCATCAACATAAAGTACAATAATCAAGAGTTTACCATCAACCAAAATCTAGTACAGGTTTGCATCAGCTTCACTTTTGATGAAGCCCAACCCGGTGAAATAATTGTCAATCCGAGTGTACCAAGCATGAGGTGCTTGCTTCAACCCATACAGTCCTCTCTTAAGTCGGCACACATGCGACTCACTGTTGAAGATCTTGAAATATTCTATATGCTCTATGTACACTTCCTCCTCAATAAATCCATTGAGAAACATAGTTTTCACATCCATCTAATGAATGCGCCACCCCATCTGCGTTGAGAGTGCAAGGATAGATCTAATGGAAGATTACCTCGTGACTAGTGCGAAAGTCTCCTCATAGTCAATCCCCTCAACTTGTGAGAATCCCTGGGCCACAAATCTAGCCTTGTATTTCTCCACACTCCCATCCGCTGCTTGCTTCACCTTATAGATCCATCTAGATCCAACCACTGATTTTCCGACCAATCTTGGGACAACTTCCCATGCACTATTCTTGACGATGGAGTCATACTTATCTACCATAGCATCAACCCAAATTGGTTGCTGCACTTCTTCCTCAAAGGAAGATGGTTCTGTCACAATACACTTGCTCATAAGAGCCATGTATCCAGTAAACTTGTCTGGAGACTGTCTCTGTCTGAGCAGTGAAGTAGGGGATCCTACATTCTCTGCCGCATCAAGTCTCAATCTATCAGCTTCCGTGGTGCGCCTTCTGCCATTTCTGGTGGATGGATCTACATGAGCGTTTTCTGCCACTCCATGATCCTCCGCATGTGGTTGCTCCACATCTTGAGGTTCATTCTTTGGAACCAATATTTCCTCCTCTGCATGCAAATCCAGCTCCCTCTCAAGGGACAATCGCATGGCTTTCTCCTCATCAAATTTTATATCCTGTCTCACAACAGTCATTTTTTTGTTTGGAAAATACACCCGATAGTTGTGGGGAGTATATATGTACCCCACAAATATCCCAATCTCAGTTATTGGTTTGAGCTTCTTCCTGGCGTATTTAGTCACATGCACATAAACAGATGAGCCAAAAATCTTAAAATTTGAAACATCAGGTTTCTTACCAGTAAAGCCTCCTCTGGTGTACTCATGCCAAGTATCCGATGAGGAAAACGGTTTTTCACAAATACCATTGTGTTGTATGCCTCCACCCATAGATGCAATGGTAGGCCCTGATCATGTAACATCGCTCGTGCTGCACCCACAATTTTTCTATTCTTTTTTTCTGCGACCCCATTCTGTTGTGGGTTATGAGGCACAATCAACTCTCTCTGAATTTCTTCTTTGTTGCAGAAGTTCTTGAATTCATTGGAGATGTACTCACCGCCATTGTCACTCCTAAGAGCCTTCACATGCTTCCCCGTGTCTTTCTCCACCGGTGCTTTGAACTCAAGAAATTTTGAGAACATCCGATCTTTCTTTTGCATGAAGCAATCCAACACTTTCTAGAAAAATCATCAACAAAGATCACATAGTACTTATGCTTTGCTATCGAAGAAGTAGAGAATGGTCCACACACGTCTGAGTGAACTCTCTTAAGGATTTTCGAAGCTCGGTTCTCCTTCTCGTGAAAAGTGGCCTTTTCATACTTCCACATATTACATCCCTTGCATGTGTCTAACTGCGAAAGAGTACCCTTGGGAAGACTCGTAGAAATATGTTTCATGACCTTCAAGGCTCTGTGGTGTAGATGGCCCAATCTCCTATGCCATAACTCACCCTCATCCCGACTCACCACTTTGTCCACCTTACCCATCAATGCTACGCAGCCATCTACATCAAGTTTATAGAGATTCTTCACATGAATCCCAATCTTCTTGGCTTGTCCTATTTCTTTGTGCCGAATGGAAATATTTTCCTTCACTGAAAAAAACATCATAGCCTCTATCCTCCAAAATTGCGACTAAGACAAAAATTTTCTTCAAGCTTGGTACATGCATTACATCTTTTGATAAGAAGGGTTTACCTGACTGTCTCTGGAAGGTAATTGTACCAATCCCAGTAGAACTGTACTACCCATCATCGCCCATTTTGATATGCATCTGGAGGTCCATCTCCTCCAAGCTACTGAAAAATTCTTTGTCTCCCTTCATGTGAAAGGATGCACCACTATCCAAGTACCACACCGATTCCATTGCACTTGACACCATGCATGCAATGTGCGAGAAGTCAAGCTCAAATTGTGAGGCCAAAGCCTCACCAGTTGCAGATCTTGAAGCCTTCTTGTTCTACTTCTTTTGTGGACAATTAGTGGTATAATGTTTATGCTCATGACAGTGAAAACACTTCACTCTGGACATGTCGCGCTTCTTGTCATATTTGCCGGACTCAAATTTGGAATGGAATTTCTTTCCTTTCCCCTTCTCCGACTTGGCAGCAAAAGCACAATATTTTTCATCATCATTCTTAGATGAATATCCATCCCTGGTATTTCGCCTAGATTCTTGTTGCACCAAATCCGACCAAATTCGTTCCCAATTTGGCAGATTTTCCCTCCCATTGACAGAGTCCTGATAACTATGCCAAATCTTGGAAATTCCTAGAAGAGCTAGCTCACCAAGTCATCAATCATGACAGGAATTTCGATGCTCGCAAGATCATCCCTACATTTGACAAACTTTGTTAAATATTTCTGAATGGTGTCACCTTTCTCCATTTTGATTTTCCTGAGCTTGTCCTTCAATGCCAATTTTATATAATCATTGTTGTTCTGAAACACATCTGTCAAAGCTTTCCTCATTACATATGGTGCAAATTTTCCATGGATACTTGAGACAATGTGGTATAATACTCCCCCCAATAAGATCCTCCTCGCCTTTGCAACCTTCTTTTTCCAAGCATTAAGATTTGCAGCATCTGCTACAACGGGTTTGGGAACATCATTATCAATGAAGTCTTTCAACCCATTGTCCTCCAATACTGTCTCCATCCTATCTTTCCACGCAATATAGTTAGAGTTTCCCTCGAGTGCATACTCCAATATCAAGCCATTGAAAGCCATTTCTATCCTGATTCGCTTGTCACACCAAGAATACTTTTGCAAATTCGAATTCTATTCAGTCACAAACTCAGCTTCTCCTCCACTATATTAATTTCCTGTGCTCTTATACCATGTAGAAATTATACAAACATATGTATATCAATGGATTCAATCCAACCAAGCAATTTACTAAAGCTAGATATTGAATCCTTCTACAAATCAATTGCAGAAATTAAACACAATCACCAATCACAATAAGTAAAGAAAGAATCAAATCAAACCACAACATAGATAATTTCCCGGGGAAAGCTTACTGCTCAAAACCCCTCTATCTTCTATTGTATATTCACCATGGAATCATGAAACAATTACACTGCACTCTTCTCACAAGAGTCTCCTACACTCTCACAAATGCCTCACACTATCTCAGACAAAATCAACTAACACTTATACAATTCTCAGCCTCTAAACAACCTGCCTGCCTTGCGCAATTAATGTGGAATGCAATCCCTATTCTTTAGGAATTTTAGCCTTCCAAAACTGTGCAAGGATCATGGGCAATCCAATGGATGTCTGGTTGCATGCGGGAAACCTACTAATCACACAACTAATAGTTAACATCCCTTTAACCTTTGTCTCAACTAGGTCTCCACTGGAAATGACATGCATGCATATATTAATAGTAAATCATAAGTTGCATGGTAGATCACTGATTGTGAATTAAATAATATTTAATTCACTTGATCTCTCACTAGTGCAACAAACAGTTACAACTAGTTCAACTTAATCTAACTCACCTAACTGAGTTAACTGATTACTCATGCATTAAACTAATGCATCAACTGCAATTCGAACTCCATAACTAATAGAATTACTCTGCATGCCTCACCAACCACCCTCAACTTGAAATACATGAGCTAACTGAGTTTATCACACTCAGTTTACTATTAGAAGTGATCATGAGATAATATTACATTTTATTGTCCAATTTAATTAAGGGAAAATTAAATTAGACTGCACCAATTTAATTAATTAAATCAGCCTTCACACTAATGTATCGCTAGGACCTATTGGTCCCACACTAGTGTGTGATGCAATTTATTGTTGTAATTCAACGAAATCATCAATAAAAATAACAAAATATTTGTGTTTGGCAATGGAGGTTGTTGAGAAAGGTCCACAAATATCAGAGTGGACTCTTTCCAAGACTGCATGTGCTTTGTTGTATCGTTCATGGAATGTGGATTTCACATAATTCGCTAAGGTACAACCTTTGCAGACATCCTGTTGCTCAAGTGCTCCTTTAGGGAGGCCAATGCTTATTTGCTGCATATTTTTTAGAGCACCATGATGCAAATGGCCCAATCTCTTGTGCTAAAGTTTACCGACATCGCGGCTCTGCACTTTCTTTTCCTTACTGCTTGTTGCAACACAATCTTCCACATCCAACTTATATGTGTTCTTCACACAAACCCCAATCTGATTCACTTGTCTAGCGGCTATGTATCTTAGGAACACTTTCCCTTTGCTGAAGATTTCATTATAACAATGATCTTCCAAAACTGCTACAAAGATGAGATTCTTCTTTAGGCCTAGAAAAAACATGACATCTTTGAGGCAAAGAGGGGAGCCCTTCTCCCTCTTAAAGGTTACTATACCAATCTCGATAACACTATACCTTCCATCATCCCCAAGCTCAATATGCATCTAAAAATATTTCTCCTCCAAGTCACTAAAAAAATCTCTACACCTTGTCGTGTGGAATGAGGCACCAAAGTCCAAGTACAACACACACCCCATCATTGTGCTGGCCATGCATGCAACAAGGGTGAAGTATAGCTCAAACTATGAAGCCAATGCATCACTTGTTGCTCCTCCTGAGTTTTTCTTTCTAGAATTTTTGTGTGGACACCTTGTAGCGAAGTGCCTAAATTCATGACAATTGAAGCATTTTATTTTGGACAAGTCTTTCTTCTTGCCCCCTTGGCTGGATTCTGGTTTGGTTTGAGATTTATTCCCTTTTCCCCTCTTTCCCTTTCCAACCAATGCAAAATTTTCTTCATCCGCTCCCTTGGATGAGGTTTTGTCTTTGGTATTATGCTCGATCTCTTCTTGTACCAAATTGGACCACAAGCATTCCCAATTTAGCAATTTCTCCCTCCCATTCATGAGGTCCTAGTATCTATGCCAACTTTTGGGAAGGCTTAGAAGAGCTAGGATCACAGGTCATCTTCTGCAACATTCACACCAACCCCTCCAAGCTCATCATGAAATTGTGTAAATATGTTGAGATACTGCAGGAGAGTGTTATTCTTATGCATCTTGATATTTCGAAGTTGTCTTTGAGGGCCAGTTTTCTATGATCACTGTTTTTCTCAAATAGCTCTGTCAATGCTTTCCACATTGCGAAAGGAGTTTCTTTCCCATGGATATTTCAGACAATGTGATCTCGCACTCCCTCAAAGATTATTCTCCTTACCTTGGCTACATATTTCTTCCATTGGGGTACTCTATTCTGGGCATCAGATTCCGCTAGTTTTGCGACATCTCTCTTGATGTATTATAGCAAGCCATTGTCATCAAGCACCCCCTCCATGTGATCCTTCCACGCAATGAAATTTGAGCTGCCTTCCAAGGCATACTCTAATATTAGTCAATTGAAGGCCATTCTCCCAACTCTGAAGAGATCTTGCTACACTGAAGCTACAAATTTGAACCTCTTGTGGAACAATTTCAAAATTCCTGCTCTAATGTGAATCTTGCTCTGATACCATGTAGAAATATGGTGATAGAATTGCAAATTCTCAAGAAATTTTAATCTAAATTGAGCGACAAAATTATACTCCACTGCTCTGCGGAATTCAATTTACAATTTAGAACAAAAATCTCAGACATGAAATAAGAAATAATGCACATGCACAATATTTTTCTAGGGGAACCCAACAAGGAAAAACCCCTCAAGCCTCTTTGCATTAATCAAATGAATAGAGATGTATTACAATTGCTTGCCCGCACTGAGCACAACCTACAAATGAATAACCTATCTCTTTGCTCAATGAGAACCTTCAAACCCAGAATTAGTCAATTTCTTCCTCTGCTTGAGCCCCTATTTCCTTGCGCAAATCCTAGAGAATTAGCCCCTATTTTTTAAGAATTTTCCTCCATTTTTTGCAAATTCCCAAGGATTGATCATATGACTGCATGCAACACTCGTACACTCAAACTAGTTTACAAGTACTTGTTACACTGCCTTGGAATCTCCACCATAACTAGGAACTCGAATTCTTTGCACGCACTAGTTATTTTAGGCTGATTGGTTAATTAATTGGATGATCACTTAGTTAGACTAATGTGCAACTGCACAACATACCCTTCCACTAGTTCGTCTAATTGTTAGAACTAGTTCAACTAAACTCAATTGGATATAACTGAAGTAGATTACTAAAATTTAGCAATCACACATGCTTAACTGAACTCCAAACCCTCTAACACGAATTTACTGAGCTAACTGAGTGACAAGAACCATGTCACACAAGTTAATTGCATCCAAGTTGTCTGCTAATGAGGAAATTCATTTTTTCTCAATTTAACTAAAATAAAATCAAATTGAAACTTTTTTACTGCACTTCCCAACAATAAATTATATATTCATTAGAATTTATAATTTCCCTTAAAAATTTACAAATTCAAATCTTAAAAATAAAATTATAGTAAGTCTCTTATCCTATAAATAAAAAAATCTCATATACTAATCTCAATTTATTTATAACATTAAAATTAAATAATAATAATTATTATAAAAGCCTACAATGTTCCATAGCTGAATAATTTTCAAATTAGCTTGCAATGTACGTTCAACGATGTGTGTACAAAAGTTATCCCTTTATCCTTTTATGTGCACAAATCAAAATTGGATTTCAATGTGTTTGTCACTTAAGTCAATGGGGGATAAAAGAGTGGATTGGTATTCTTTATCATTTTGTCTTTTTTTGTGCTTTTTATGATGGTTTCTATTTATCCAACTTCATAGATGTTCAGAAATCCATAAATATATTTTGTGTTGGCATAGCTATTAAGATTGGCGACTTGGCAAAAAGGTAGTCAGTTTCTTTTTCTTTTAGTATTTTAAAAATTATAATAAAATTTATTTGGTGTAATTTGATTTCATATGTAGTTTTATTTTAAAATATTTTCAAATAAGTGTTTTGAATTAATCTAAATGGATTTTAGGAATGGGTGTTTTATAATTAAAGTAGTTTTTAACAATGATATTATTTAACAAATTTTAATAGTTTGAGTGGGTTTAATGGTTAAGAGTATGTGTTTTCTCCTAAGAAGTTACAAGTTTAAAACTAGAAGAGTAGAGTATGTATGTCTTTTTAGACTTTTTTTTTTTAACACATGGTGAATTGGTAATTCTTTAGAGTAATCTAGGGGAGACCCAGGATCAATCCTCATAGTCGCCTTATAACACCAGGATATATCCAACAGCCTGCAAGTCAGATATACCAGTTCTTATGATTCAGCAAGAGCCGAGACCCCTCGAGAAAGGGGGAGCCTACTCCTTGAGCCAAGATCATAGCAAGCCACATACTCAATGAGATTTGAACTGCGGTCTCTTGGGTTTCACCCAAGGAAACTTTCTGTCAAACCACACAACCAATTACTCTACACATTGTTATTGATATGTATTTTTAGACTTAGCAGTCAAATAGTTGTGCGGAAGTGGGTCCATTGTCCCACAAACAAAGGAGCCTCATGCACCAATTTGGTGTCTGGCTCGGCCGAAAATTATATATAAAAATTATTTCCATTGTCCCACAAACAAGGGGGTCTCATACACCGCGGAGGTGGGTCCCTTGTCCCACAAACAAGGGTGCCTCATACACCAATTTGGTGTCCGGCTTGGCCGAAAATTATATATAAAAGTTATTTCCCTTGTTCCACAAACAAGAGAGTCTCATACACCAATTTGTTGTCTGGCTTGGCCAAAAATTATATATAAAATTTATTTCCCTTGTCCCATAAACAAGGGGGTCTCATACACCAATTTGGTGTCTTGGCCTGGCTGGCTTGGTTGTGACCTTAAAATTGGACAGTGATAATAATAATAATTAATTGGTTTTATAAAATTTTAGACATCGATGTAGATTGTTCTAGTAAACATTTAACTCAGTCAAAATAAAATAAAATAAAAATAACCATATGTTAAAATAAAAAATTTAGGTTACTATTTTTATTTTTATTTATTTTTGTTGGGTAGTTAAGGTAAACTTGACTTGGTCAAGTTACTAATGGTTTTTGAGCTCTAGGTTTATGATAACCCATGGTATTGATCCATTGTATTCATGTGGAATATAGCCTATTTAAAGAGGCGAACTAAACCACCCATGTTTTTTCTAAGTAATACTATATCTATTAAGCAGTCAAACCAGAGTTACAATTCTCATCCTCGGAAATGGATGAATCCATGACGGAGAGAATAGGCAAAACGCTACTGTCCAAAACTAGACTTCCCCTAGAGGGGAAACCAACCTTGAAAATCCAACCATAATATGCTGCCCATAGCGGGAAACCAACCTTAGTAGCAGTACAAAAAGAGATAAACAGAGCTAAACAAAGATAGCAGATAAACCAGTAAATGGAGAAATTTGAAGAGTGAACTCTATGGAGAACCTTCATGCGAGTCGCTGGGGGGAGGCGATTCTTTGAGAATGCAGTAGATATATCCATAATCCAGAGTGTCCAGGCCTTGGTTCGCGTCCTCAAGCGGTTCATGCGGAGAAGGAGGAAGACCGAGGCGCTCCTCCGGTGAGTCCGCAAAGGCAATATCCTACAAGAAGGCTAGATTGTCCAGGGAGGCCATCACATTGTGGTAATCTTTCTTCGAGGGGGTGCCCGAATGGCTCAACCCCGGGAGTCGCTTCTCCGCAGCTGGTTCAAAATCACTGTCATCTGAATTAGATCTAGAAGTAGGCTGCACGGGGAGGGCTTTAAGTTTGCGGGGGAGGAATGCGGGCTCAGCAGTGATGGTGGATTTACGAGCCCTCTTCTTGCAACGGGAGGAGGAGGGCGGAGCATACGAATCAGAGAGCTGCGCGGGAGGAGCCAAAGGGTTGGAAAAAACAGCGGGAGGCGAGGCCGGAGCAAGGATGGAGGGCTACAAGTCCGCCATATCCCAGTCGACAGGAAGATTCAAGTCCGTGTGGAGAGCATGTGGCAGAGGGGGCCGCGCAGGGAAGCCCCTTCCCCCTGCTCGCCTGCAACGCTGCCAATGGCGTCGTGGCATCTTAGCTATCCTGGGTAAGGCGCAATATTGTTGCAGATTCGAGACAGAAGACGGAGCCCAGAGGCTTCTAGCCAAAGCCGAGGGGGGCCGAAGCCACACAAGCACATGGAAGGCAAGCAGAGCAGGCTGAAGAGCCGAGGGAGGAGCGGGAATGGCGAACCTCATAGCGCAGAAGGAGTAAATAAACAAGACGCTGAGTACGTCGAGGGAAGGGTGGCGCATGGGACTTTAAAGCCCAGCCCATGCGAGAAATTAAGGCTTCGGGTATCCCCAGGCCATGGCACATGGGTGCGCCGTGTGGTGAGCCACATGGCCGCCCCGTGTAGCCCATCGAGACTATATAACACCCACATTCGAGGAACTAAACCACCCATGTTATTCATGTGGAATATAGCCTATTTAAAGGGGCCAATTAAACCAACATAAATGCATCTTAACTTCATATCCACCATGCACCGGGATCAAATCTCTTTCCATCTCAATAGATTTGCATTTCAAGAAATTTGATCCCTCTCCATGCTTGGTAGATCCAAAGTTAAGATGGATATATGCTAGTTATAAACATCTAATCTACGTATAAGAATAAATGAAAATTGCATCTATATTTGGTAGAGTCAAATTGAGCAAACTACACATCTTAAACTTGTGATTTCAATAAATCTTTGCCAAATTTAGGGGAAAATTGAATAGAAATTATGCCCACGAAAAATGCCAAAATGTAAAATAGTTAGAGTACATATTATATTGAGTTTGGAATAAATTTAAAAGAGATAAATTAAAATATTTTACTAAAAAAAACTCCTAAATTCAATAAAAATTTAGTTAAAAATTATAATTCCATGGAGAGGTCCTCTCTCACCGACTATGTAGAGACCTTGTATTGTAATGTCCTATAAACATTTTGACTCGATCAATATAAAATAAAAATAATCTTATGTTAAAATAAAAATAACTTCAAACTAAAATCATAAAAATAAAAATTATAAGTTATTATTATTATTTTTATTAATTGTTTTTGGGTAGTCAAGGTAAATTTGACTTGGTCAAGTTAAAAGTGGTTTTCATCTGAAGATATTTGATCCATAGATCCATAGTTAGGATGGACCTAGGCTAGTTGCTCTGAGAGGCGTTCGTGCCTAGTATGGTAGAGATGCAATGTGCGCTCTCCATCCAAACACAATAATCAAACATTTTGACTCTGTCAAATTTTATATAAATAAAATAAAATAAAAAACATAAAATCAATAATTATATTTATATTTATAATTAATTAAACTAGCCTAGATGCATCTTAATTCTTGATCAACTTAAAGAAGGATAAAATATCTTGACATGCAAACCTCTTTTTGAAGTGAAAAGAGATTTAATCTCTTTTGGTGCTTGGTAGATCAAAAGTTAAAATGGATTTAGACTAGTTTTACTTCATGGAAATTTTGATTAGGGATTTTTGTCAAAAAAAATTAACAACTTATAAATTATTAAAAAAATATTTAATAATTATTTTAAATCATTAAAGTATTTTCTATTAATGTATAGATAAATTATTTTTTAAGATCTATTTTTTCATTTAATAAATTTTTAATTTAAGGAATTCACATGGAAAAAGATGAGATGGAAGGAGCTCTCAAAACCTTGAGACGACTAGGGTTTTTCCCCAACCATCCAATCTTTGCTTTGTTTGCATGGATTTTTTGCACACATTTTCTGCAGCCCGTTAAATGGTGAATTCTTGTGTTTCGTCCGGCAAAAAAGATAGTTTCTTTTGCAGGTATGGTTGTTGGTCAAGCTAGCTCTTCTTTGGTTTCGTACAACTCTATGTTGAACTTTGGTTTTGGTCTTCCGGTGGTTCAAGAAATTTCTTCCCTCAATGTTCTTATGGACGAGGAAGCTTTTTGTTGTGAAAAATATTTTTCGGAAAATGGCTTGATTTGCAAGTTTAATGGGTATTGGTTGTGGTTGACCGATATGCACAAATGGATCTCTGAGACATAGAAACCCCTTTTGATGAACGAAACATCTACTCTATGGCTCAAGGTTTTTTCGTTATGGTTTTTTATAATATAGAAGACAAGAAGGCCATCTGTGAAGTTCGGCCATGGTTTTGGGGTATTGTTGGTCTCTTCATGTAGCCCTAGACTCCCACTTTTAATCCCGTAACAACATCAATCTCCACAACTCCTATTTGGGTAAGGCTTCAGAACCATTCCTTGCATTTTGGAATCTTACATCACTTTCCTTCATAAGGAATGCGTTGGAAAAGTTTTATCGTTGTCTCCACAACTCCTATTTGGGTAAGGCTTCAGAACCATTCCTTGCATTTTGGAATCTTACATCACTTTCCTTCATAAGGAATGTGTTGGGAAAGTTTTATCGTCGTTGTTCTGAAACATAAATTTTTTACAAGACTACTTATGCCCGCATTTGTGTGGAGATGGACTTCAAGAAGGTTTTTCCACAAAAATTAATTTGATGGCTCCAAACTATGATTGGGTCCAAAAATTTGACTATGAGAATATTTCATTTCGGTGAAGAGCATGCTATGAAACAAGACATGCAACTAAAAACTGCCCCAAAAAATATAGGAAAAAATCCCAAGATCCAAATGGTGGAAAGGAGCACAAGGTGATCATTATACAATATTCAAAGAGAAATAATTTTAGAACAAGAAAGAACCAGTAGGTAAGAAGGCAGTAGGTAAGAAGGAAACAGATACAACCAAAGAAAATGCCTCTGCAAGATCAAAATCTTGACAAGCAAAATCACATGCCAATGTGGATCACCACTAAGGATTCGTTGGATGCAATGTTAGTGGAAATGTTGGTGGAAAAGCAACAATCCCTTATGGAAAACGGATCCCCTTAGGAAATCACAAGGAATAATGTTGAAAATGTAACTTATTGGGAAGATCTCAAGAATATTATCTGCACTTGCCAAAAAATGATACGTCGAAATTTGCAGAAAATGGGGTTGGCCTCAAGTTGGAAAGAAAAGAAAAATGTTTTCACCAAAAAAACAAGAAGTTAGATTAGATCAAAATAAAATTAATGAAAAATTGAATGTAAATATGTTTAGATATTAAATATATGTATTTAGATATTTAATATTTTTTTGGAAAATTTGTACTTGAAAGAAGAATATAAATTTCATTGAAATTAATTGATTTATCAATATTAACCAGTTGACCAATTAGCCCGACAGATGACTGGTTCAATCCTCCTCACAACCCCAAATAAATTAGACTTTAATTAGTTTGGCTAGATACAGTGGACCTACCCTGATTTTCGGCCCAAAAAAATATAATTACCACTTCTAAACCTCTTAAATATTCAACCTACCAGCCTAATTAAAATTTAAGTCATGTGGGATATTGGTATTCTGGATATTTCGAGCAACAGAAACGGATTGAAGTCGCCGGGCCATTATAGATTTGCATGCTGAAAGTAATGAAGAGAATTACATTGGATCATGAACATCTCAAGTCATTATCCCCTATCAATAAAACAAAACGCATGAGGAGCCCACATTGATGTAAGAGACTTTTCCAATAAACTTTACTCTGTTACCTTCAATTAATGGATAAACACAACGAATCTAATGAACCAACCGCATAATTTTCCGGTATCGCCCAATCACCTCAAACCCATCTATGTGCATTTGTTTGTTGAGAGCAGTTTTATGCAAACAGAAGGGTAAAATATCCAGAGATTTTTCTCTTCATACCTGCACCTTGCAGTAACAAAGGCGGCTCTTTGGCCAATCTGGTTTCAATTGAATGGAAAGTGCTGCTTTCTTCATTTGATTTCTTTCAGGAATTCTTGGTTTGCAGTCCAATTCTTGAATGGCTAATGTGTATAACATGTTTAGGAACGCTGCTGCCTCCCAGGGGACTGATTCCATGTATATGCAGATAATGGAGAGGTGCAGGGATATGTTTTACCGTTATCCATTGCATGTCTGTATCTTATTATCTGGTTCGGCTCTGGAGATAGGTGCAGGCAGTGTGGTGCTCACTCTACACTACGTACTCCCTTCCAATAGAAGTCACACCTGGATGATAGCTTCCGGATTGGTTCTGGTAACCATTCCAATCCTCATTTGGGCTGTACTAATTATTTACATTGTCTTCTTCTACAAGATAATGGATTCCATTCTGTAACTTCTTAGTTCACAGTGGAGATCTGGCATAGCAGGTTCAATCAGGCAATTAGGAATTGTTTCCTGCCCCTTCCAAATCTGTTTCTTTTTTTTTTGGTGATCTCTGTAATTTTGTTACATACTTTTTTTTGGTTACATACTCCTCAAAGGATTTTAGGTCTATTAGTTTTGTGAACAATTTGTTTTCTTAACTATGTAGGTGGAAGTCTCCATAATATATTGTAATTAGCAAGCTTATGACATCTATGGTATAAAATAATTGTATTAGTATAATATTATCAATTTTTTGAAATTACCAATTCTCCAAAAATTCTCATTCCAATTAAAAATTTGATACTAATACATGTTTCAATCTTACCTCTGATCCCAACATTCCCCATTCCCATCTTTTAACATGGGCTGTATTTCTTTCTGTAACTCAGTTGTTCTACAAAATCATGGATTCCTTTCTGTAACTCAGTTGTTCACACTGGACATCTGGTAGAGTGGGTTCAATCAGACAATTAGTAATTGTTGACTGTCCCTTTAAAATTGGTTTCTGGGATGTCTACAGCTTTGTTAGATTTGGAAAAATAAATAAGATAGAAAGGATTTTGCAAATATTAAAGTCTGGAGATATGAATTTGGATTTATCAGTGTTTAGAAAATCTCCAGGTTCAATATGATTCGTGTATCTTGAAAATTATGTTACTAGTATTGGATTGAGATTTAGTTAAAAATCAAAAAAATATTTTTCATTTTCGTTATGAATCAAACAAATGATAAACGGACAAATCTCATAGAGATTGCTTAATCAACATATTGATTTGCCATTATCAAATGGAAGGTAGAGAAAAGCCAACAATGATGTCATGAAATGGATGGTTGAATTTGTTGTTAGGATATTTATTTACAAAGTAACACTGTATCATAAATATATTTCATAAAATATATTTGGTTATATGTCTTTTTTCATAATTTTATTATAGAATTTAAAAATATTTTGAAATTTCATTAATTGAAGTGAAGTTAATGGTAACATATCTCTAAAATTCACCCAGTAACCTTTAATACTTATTTATTAATATTTTGTTCGAAATTACATTATTGGTATTTTGGTTATTTTATTATGAACAAACTAAGGATCATTTACATTTATCATTTCAGATTTACTCCTTACATGATGGGCAATGATTACTATTTTTCTTTTCAAAAGATTACTTTGTTTTAATAAATAGTTTAACCATGTTAAATTTTTAACTTTGTTGGGCATAAATTTGGCTAAAGCCAAGGGTACACTTTATGAACATAGAAATTTCATATGTATAAGTGTTATGGGCTATGTTGAGGAACTTTCTCGAGGTTTTATGGTATAACTATAGAGAGGGTCCAATTGTCCTCCGTTTCACGTGAGAGAGGCCACGTGGTTTGAGGCCTCATACTAGTCTATCCCCTTGTCACATGGAGTAGCATTGTGGACAATGGTGATCTGTTCTAAGCCTTCGACGATGGAGATCGTTCAATGCAACGTTAGGGTAACAAACCACCCCTCCCTCCTTCATCTCCTTTGCCACTTGCGTGCTCGGCTCTAAGAGTGAAGATTTGAAATTATGAAGAAAAACAAGATGCTAGGGCTTGTCCTTCGTCTGAATTAGCTACCATAGTGCATCTTTGTTCAAATTGAAGGTTTTGTGTGGATTATTAGACACATTGATGCCAAAGGTGGAAATATTTCATGGTCAAGTTATTCTAATAACCCTAGCCTCTTTCCAAGTTTGCTTTATGCATACTTTCTCAAGTTTATATTCCTTCTACTTGTATGAATTCAATGTTGGCTATTTTTTTTTGTTTCAATTATCATTATTCTGACAGGAAAGTTTGGGGTTCCTCCTCGCGGACTGAACATGTGGCTATAGGGTTTTCACAGCAATTTCAATTTCACCCCCACGAATTTCTTAAGTGAATTCAAGATTTTGTTATCATTCTTTTTTAAGCCCTTAATCAGTTTGCTTCTTTTTATTATAGCGAGATTTACTTCCTTTTTGATAGGGTTTCTAAGCACAAATATTTTTTGTGCTTTGATAATGGCAAGGAGTTTTTCCTACCCTTTTGAGATAATTGTCAGTTCATTTTATCCAGGATTTTATTTTGGTTTTTCCTTTCTATTCCTTTGCAAATTATGGTGTAACTAAGGTAACTTTTGCATGTTAGTCTTCATTCTGGTCTTTGGAAACTCAAGGGAAAAAGAACATTTCAAGGGTTTGCTTTCTTAATCTTCTAGCATCTTCCAGGTATTTATTTTCTGGCTTCATTCCTTTATTGCAAGTCTTCTCTTGGAGTTGCTTCAACCAGTTATGCCAGTGCTCTACCATGTGGAGCCATGGTCCATTTAAGATAACCTTAAGAATTGTTTCTGAATAGTCCAAGGGCTACCACTCAAAGATATGTATTTTCTTTTATAACAAGAATAGGGCTAGACTCATATAGCCAAAACATTTTATGGAATGATAAATAAGGGTTATTGTAGCCATAACATTTTATGGAATGCTAAATAAGGGTTTCTCCTTGTTACTGGAACACATAGTGTTTATTTATTTTGGCTACGACCATAAGATGACTAGACTCAAGATTTATGTATACTTGATCATTTCGACCTGTTAAATGTTTAAAATAGAATTAATTTCCTCTAATACATGCAAACACTATGAAGTGTTTTTATTTTCATTATGAATACTTGAGAATTATATTTTCTTTGGTTATAGTCATATAAAATGTATTTCTTCTGAGTTTCTCTTTATATGTATAAAGAATTCTAATATTACATTCTCAGTGTTATTGACTATGAATTTTATACATACACAAATATTGTATGTTTAATTAATACTATAGATAAGTCTATAGGCTAGGGTGGCCTTGTAGAATCCTTCTACTGGGTTTCTACATACATTTACCATAGAACCACTATTAAAGATGAGCAAGGACTGCATGGACTCAAGGGTCAATGAGTAATTCTTTTCTTGCCATCGACCTGTATGCATGTTAACCTTGTTTGAAGCCTTGATACTTACCCTATTTACAACTTATTTCTTGCAACTATTAGAAAACCTGGTATATATTGTTATGAATTCTAATAATATGTATCCACATGTACGCGCGCGCGCACTCACACACACACACACACACATACTTGGTTAAAATCCAATTCAACCAAACCCCTTTGTTTCTTTTTGTTTTTATGTTAAACTATTGACTAAAAATATAATATTTCTTTGTACATTCTCATTCTTGTTCCTACTTCAATCATAAATTGATCATGAGACTTCACATACTTAGTACAAAATCACAGATAACTCAAATAATTATCTAAAAATTTTGGAAATACAATAGAAATCATCATGTTCCTCCCAACAATTTAACTACAATCTCAGTAATTCCCCCCGAGCTATAGGCTCCTTTCCTGTTGTCACAGCCCCATGACGTGGTCGCTTTAAGGACCACCGTGGGTGCCCGTGTGACATCGGTAAGGTTCTTCGTAGTGTAAAACAACTAAATATTACTACTTTCGGACTATGCCTAGCTTCCCAAACACTTGTTATCTTTTATACTTAACCAATTTCCCAACTCAATCTTCTTATTCAATAGCAACAGAAATAAAACTTCAATTCACTTCATTAATATTCAACAGTTCTACAATTATGTGATATTGTAAAACCAACAATCATAAACCAATGTACACAACACTATACATGGGAGGGGGAACTCCCAAAAATTCCACACACTTCTTTTATAAATGTTACAACAATAGTACAAACAAGGTTTGGTCAAACCCCAGAGGTTCGCTACCACAACACTTAGGAAAATTTTGTGCAGCCTCAAGCTCCCACTTTCAATAGTACAATAGTTTCCTTTACAGCCCAACAAAGACTCCTTATAGCTCAACCTGCCCACAAAAACCCAATAGAAACTTGTTGCACGATCTGTCTAGCTCGCCCTAGGCGAACATGCATTTGTGCCTCCTACATGTTCGCCTCTGCATGTTCACTAACTCAGAAAAATATCTGATTTCGGAGACTCGCACTACCCTATGATATCACAAAGTCACCCAGTCCTATGATATCACAGACTCACCCTTTGCGATATTACATCTGCGATCAAATATCCCTTCATCTAACCTTTACTTATACATGTCTTTTCCCTTTGGTTAAGTGTGGGATGACGCCCCTTTTCCTTTTGAGACGACCCATCCTCTTGCGCAAGCGCCCCTTCATGGGCAAGAGCACCCCTGAGCCGACCTGAACTGGGTTGTGTGGATGCCCCTCATTGGCGCCTGAGGCACTCCGCATTCATGTGGGTGCGCCTAGGGAGCAGGCATTGTGTTGGTGTTCTCCATGCTACGTCGCTCACTGCACTTCCTTCTAGGCTACTCCATTCATTTTGAACTCACCTTTCCCATCGCTTCTTTGTCATTTCATTTACCCTCGCTTTCCAACTCTCGCCCATCGCACCTCCTTACATGTTGTGCATGCCAAGGTTCTGCTCATCGCGGTGCTTAGGGGCTTCACCTTGGTACGAGCACACCCATGGGCATGGTCCTTCCAAGTTAGGCCGACCGCTATGGTATTTGTGTGCGCCCCTCGTGCACCGTTCATTATGTTGTGTTTTGCGCTCACCCTCTGATGTGCTCCCTCTTCTAATTCTTCACCAAGTCATTCCTCGTCACATGGGTGGGCGCTCTTCCTTATGCAGTCACGCCTCATCGTGCGATCTCCCAAAATCGGTTCCATCTCGATTTTTTTCCACTCGAAGTGGGCATGGGTAGTCATGGGAACCCATTGGTCTTGGTGCCAACTTAGGGCCTTGACATCCTCCCCTACTTCAAAATGGTTGTTTTCCTTGACAACAACTCCACTTAGCGACTTCCTTACCAAGACTAACTATCACAAAGTGGCATAAGCTCCAACATCTATCGTTCCTGCTGCATGAACTCCTTGCCTTCTTGATATCAACCTTTACTAAGGCTCATGACTCCATGTGGGTAAGACTCCTCAATCTCATGGTCATCAACCACAACTCATCGCAATCCTCCATGCTTCCCCAACTCATGGAAGGCTTCTTCGTCTAACTCAACTACATGGTTTGGTCACAACTCATATCGTGCCAACCCACTACATATATTCATGTGAACCGCTCCTTCCATACTCGAACTCAACTATGCCATGCATCCATGCACTTTGTTGCCCCATGACTTGAACTAGTTGGGTGATCAATCCAACCATCACGTCCAAATCCATGAGAATGCACCTTGTCATGCCATCGTTAGTTGTTTCTCCAACACTTTGTCACACCTTCAATTTTGATCAATAATTCTTCCCATTTTTCCTTTAACCAGTGCCCAATAATCATACCATATCCAGGTCCATGAATAAAACTCCATCTCAAATGAAATATGCTTCTCATCAACGTTTCTAAAGGGGCTAGTCTGCACTTGCCTCATCATCTCGTCCATGTGTTTCCCATGGTCATAGACCAAAAACCTCCATGTCCATCAAAATGGTTGTCTTATCAGACTCAACTCATGCTTAAATGCTCCCACTAAGGTCGTTGCAACTTCCCTCTAGTCATCATAGGCTCCTTTGAACCATATTCATCCAACACTTAAGGCAGACACACTTATCTCGGTCAAAAGTCCCATCACAAGTTGCCTCTTCCCTCTTTTTCGCAAGAACACTCTTAGAATTTTCCCATGTCTATCTTCGAAACAACCATGGCCTTGTCGTTCGAATGCGTCCAACACCCCCATTGGTTCTTCTGCAAAACAACTTCATATCACACCAACATGCCCATTCTACACGACAACCTTACTTGGAACTTTTTCTTGATGTCCATATGAAACATCATTTATAGTACCCTTGATTGATGCCCCTGCACGAAATCTTCCATGTCCTTCTCCTCTACTTAATGCACATGACTTCAGTTTCCCAACTCGTCCACTTTGGCAGGACCATCGCAAATTCAACCATAACATCCTTACCTTTGGCTAGGTTAGCGCCCTCAGTTTCCCTACCCTCATATTTCCATCGTAGGTCCCTTCCATCATTGTTGCCTCCCCTACTAAAGTTTTTCCAAAGACTTATCCTTGGAGAAAATGAGACTCCAATGGTGAATTCCACCCAATTATATGTCATGTCTTGTTCTCACAACATGCCCTTCCTTCTCTTTTCCATGAGTCATGCCGGGCACTTAACCAAATCTCCATTCAACTAGGCATGAGTCACTCACTACATAAGTTCGTCACGTTCCACCCTTGTCTCGGGCATTCTTACCTTTTTCTCTAAGGTTGAATACCACCTAAACAAGTTCTGCAATAATCAAAATCATCCATCACATAACTAAATGCCAACATACCTCAATCTTCCAAGTGAAATTTATCCATTTTATGTTCCTCTTTATCAACACAAGGGGAATCATCACATGAATTCCATCAATAAATTCATCTTTCTTCCAAGGATGCGATATGCAAGAATCTAGTTCAACTTTGGCAAGCTCCATCTCACCAATTTCTTCCTTTTTTGCCGACAATATTGCAACACTTGCTTCTTCATACTCATCCCCATAGTCAACATCTTCCTTCAATGGTTGCAACATAGCCAAATTTGGTTTAGCTATGGTAGGCATTGTCCCACCAAACTCTTCCTATTTCAGTCCCATGTTCACAAGAGAACTTACATCACACTTGACCATTAGACCAATATCTTCTTCATTAATCACAACTTCTTCCTCATCATCACGGTTAGCAACTTCAATCTGCCCAACTAACCAACCAAGTCGAAGAAGCTCAACTCTAACCTTGTTTTCCAAAACTTCAAGCTTTTCTCACAATCGTGGACAATTCTCTTCCTTCATGTGACCCAACCTTTCCATGAGATGCATAAGTCTATCACGACCTTCTTGAAAACCTACCATTGTGCTTCCCAACCTTCAAACTATTCACAACCTTGATCGTAGTCTTCTCCAACTTCTTCCAAACTGCCCACCTTCGCAAAGTAATCTCTAATACCATCTGTCACGGCTCCATGTTGTGGTTGCTTTGAGGACGACTGTGGGTTCCCATGCAACACCGGTAAGGTTCGTCGCAATGTAAAATAACTAACAATTACTACTTCCCAGCTACATCTAACTTCACAAACACTTGTTATCTTTTATACTTAACCAATTTCTTAATTCAGTCTTCTTATTCAATAGTAGCGGAAATAAAACTTCAATTCAATACATTAATATTCAACAGTTCTACAATTTTGTGATATTGTAAAACCAACAATCATAAACCAATGTACATAGCAATATACATGGGAGGGGGAACTCCCAACAATCCCCCAAACTTCTTTTATTAATGTTACAACAGTAGTACAAAAAAGGTTGGTCAAACCCCAAAGGTTCGTTGCCACAACACTTAGGGAAATTTCGTGCAACCTCAAGCTCGCACTTTCAACAGTACAATTGTTTCCTTTACAACACGACAAGGATGCCTTATGGCTCATCCTACCCACAGAAACCCAACATACACTTGTTGCACGACCTTCCGAGTTCACCCTAGGTGAGCGCATGCATTTTCGCCTCCTGCCTGTTCGTTGCCTCTACTTGTTCACTTCCTCAGAAAACTCCAATATCACAAACTCACACTGCCCTGCAACATCACAAACTCACCCTGTCCTGCGATATAACATATTCACCCTTTGTGATATTACATCTACGATTTGTTGCTTAGTTGAATCTCCCTTCATCTAACCTTTACTTATACATGTCTCTGCCCTTTGGTTAAGTGTGGGACGACACCCCTTTTCCTTTTGCGCTGACCCATTCTCTCGTGCGAGTGCCCCTTCATGGGTGGGTGTGTCCCTATGTCGACCTGAAATGGGTCATGTAGACGCCCCTCATGGGCACTCGACGCTCTGCCTTATGTTCGACTAGTACCTTTTTTGTAAAATTTAGATTGCCTTTATCTTCCAAAATTTAGATTGCCTTTATCTTCCAAAATTTAGATTGCCTTTTTTATAAAATTTAGATTGCCTTTTTCCAAAATAGAAATTTTTTCCTTTTTCTATATTTCCAAAACCATAACTGATTCTAACCTTTTCTTAACAATTAAGATTCTAACCACAATCTCATAAAATATTCACTTTTCACTTTTACCTTTTCAACAACATTTCAACTCATAAAATCATAAAAGTCTTTTATAAAACTAATTTCACTTTTTAAAAAAAATTACTACATTAATAATTTGATTTCATTACTTTTATTAATCACATTTTAAAATATTTTTAAAATATCTAATAAAAATAACAATAATTTATTTATTAAATATATTTTTTTCACTACAATGATAATCCAATATTTATTATTTTTTAATTAATGAAGTGGTAACGATAAAATAATGTGGGCTCCTTGGAACAAATTTAACTTTAAATGATAAAGATTTAAAAGAAAGACTTAAAATGATTGATATAATCTATTCTAATATTTATTTTTTTAATTAATAAAGTGGTAACGATAAAATAATGTGGGCTCCTTGTAACAAATTTAACTTTAAATGATAAAGATTTAAAAGAAAGACTTAAATTGATTGATATAATCTATTCTATCCTTAAACCCCTTATTGAATTCAATATATACACGTGTGTACAGTCAATTAGCATTATGTTGAGAGTTGAATTGCATCCTAAAACAAAAACAATTAACATAGTTGGAAAGAAATGAGATACATCCACATATTTAAATAAATCACTTTAAATTAAAAAAATATCACTTTAAATCGGAAAATGGTTACACTTATGATAGGTGGCCTATAAAGTTATTCAAATTAATATTTAAATTGATATTTACAAAATTATTTATTAGAAGTGATATAAAAAAACCTGTTTAAAAAATTATATTTAATAGTTTGTTAATATAATTATTTTAGATATATTTTTTGGAATTTAGTGGTTTTAAGTAAGTCATTTATTTATAATCATTCTCTCTTGAAACATAGTTGTAAGTGACTAATTTATCATAATTTTTGAATAGTTCACTTATCACTCATTGTATTGGGTAATGCTCACAAGGGTGAAGAAATGAGATTGAAACTAGTGAAATGAATCACATAGCGTCAATCATCACTTCTGGGGCTTGCACCCAATAACCATGACATCTCGGGAGGTCACCCATCCCAAATCGCCTCTGGCTCAAGCACGCTTAATTGGGGAGTTTTCATCACAATCAAGCCCACTTAGTTAACTACCCCCTTAGCAACTATTGTGCCTCATGAACCATTCAAGTAGAGTTCCCTTTAGTCTTTGTATTTAAGTATTGAGGAGTTTTCACAATGCATTATTTTAGATATCATTTTTTGGGATTCAACCGTGTTAAGTAAGTCATTCATCTATGACCATTTCCATGAGAGGTAGTCGTAACTGACTAATTTCTCATTATTTTTGAATAGTCCATCTAACACTCATTGCACCTGGTGATATAAAAAATGTTTTAGTAAATGAAATCAATTTAATAGTTTGTTAATGTAATTAAATGAAAATTTGTAATTCTTTTCTTAAATAATATAAGAAACTAAGTAGCTTTGAGAGTTAGCTTAATTACTATTGGAAAGTCATGAATTCAGTTTTCCTAGATGAACTTGAAGTTAGACTCAGATTGATTTTACCAAAATATAGTCTTTTTAGGTGAACCTATCTTAATTTTCTATAAGGGAAAAAAACAAATATTTATTGTATTAATATTTTTTTTCTTAAATATAATAATTTAACAACAAAATTTTTAATATATATATATATATATATATTTAATAAGATTTTTTTTAATCTCAAACAACTTCATTCAATTTTGTTTGATTTTTTATTAATTTAAATTTTTAGATAAAAAAGCCACTCATTAAATAGAAAAATTAAGGTTTAAGTATAACACTAAAAATCTCTGAGTGAAGGATGAGAAATGTTAAGTTACTAATCATTATTCTAAATTCAAGATTTAAAAAAAAAAAACAAATTTCTTAAACTTAATCTAATTTTATATTCATTTATGACAACATAGTCCCCTATCTCCATATTCACCACACTCATAAAATCATCTCCATAATTAATGGCTACATGAAATGTGCAGAATCCACGAGGTTATAAAATTAAGTGATGAGTGGCATTATTGTTTCGACACTCAATCCAAAAATGAATGGTAAAGCGGCCAAATTAACTTCGAAAACATGAAGGTAGCGAGAAATAGAAGCCAAATTGATATTGCAGATACTCAATCAACTCACATCAGATATTGTAGATACTCAATCAACTCAGACTATAATGAAAACTGTATGGATATTCAAAGGATAAGAAGGAATGCAAAAAGTTGATTAGGACATTTGTTTTTATAAAAAAAAATCTATAATTCAATTATAAAAACTTTGGTTTATTTTAAATTAATAAGGTTTAGTTTAGTCAAGTGGTGGGTGTAGGTAGGGTGGCAGGGATGAGTAGTTTTTATTTTTCTCATTTAGTTTCAATCTTATTGAGATTGATATGCTAGCTTTTTCAATCTTATATAAAAAAATAGTTAGCTCATCTAAACATTGGTGAGTTTTTTTAATGTAACTATTATCAATCTTTAATATAGTAAAAAAAGGTTGAAATATAATTTCAAAAATTTAAATTTAAAGAATTATAATATCTAAATTATTTAGAAAATTAAAACTTTAAAGACGAAATAAATTTTTAAATTTTTATAAAAATATAAATTTAATATAAATGTGATAAACACTCCTATTTATAAAATAAATAAACTTCTCTTAATAAACCAGATGTATAATATACTTTTTAAACAATTTCGAATCTCTCATACAACTCTGGCCGCTTGCATGTATCTACTCGACAATATTTCCAAATAATTCAATGTGACCGCACAATCTTTAAATTACACAATAAATCAGCATTTTAGTTATAAAAGTTATTATTTATTTTTATTTTTAAGTTGAAATTAGATATGGTTTAGTTTGATAAATATTTACTTGTATTTTTCTTATTTAATTGTTAAATATTGATATTTTAATATTCACATGTTATTGGTGATGTTTATTTACTTTTTAAAATAAATCAATTTTTTGTTTTATTTATTTAATTATGTTATTTTTTTAAATAGATGTTAGATTGTAGATTTTTATGATCTATATTACAAGTAATAATGATTTATTGAAAAAATCAATCAATAATAAAGAATAAATAGTGAGAATGTATCAGGTCAGAGCTAGTAGTTACGAATTAGCCATTATTAACTTAGTTATTAAGTTAATTAAAATAATAATGAGTTATAAATTAGTTGTAAGAAATTAGTTATTTTGTTATAAACTAGTTGTTAGGAGTTTAGTTATTAAGTTAATTAAAATAATATTTAGTTAGATAAATGTCTTTCGGAATAATTACATCATTAAGATTTGGTAGACATTTCTAACCAACTAATGTGTTTCATCTTGAGCAAGGTGAAGATCTTCATGAATAAATAGTATGGATGCATCATGCTCGAAGATATCCGTTAAAAACTAGCACTTAGAGAATTAGGTAATTACTTATTTAGTTATCAAATTAATTAATATTAAAGAATTTTCAAATTTATTTATAAATTATAGTAAAAATATTATTTTATTATCAATAACATATATTTCTAAGAATATTAAAATATTGGTTATTTGAAAAATAAATAATTTAACTAAAAAATATAAGGGTAAGAATAAAAAAGGAAGAAAGATTAAAATAAAAATAAAAATGAAAGACTAGGGGATTAATTAAAAAATAATGAAGAAAATAAGAAATAGGAAACTATAATGGAAAAGACATCAGAAGAAAACTAAGAGCCAAAACACAATAACAATCCAACTGAGATGGAAGGGAATCACATAGAGAGAGCTGGAGTCCATCTCTTACTCAATTTCCAACCATCATCTCTGTTGAGATTCCTAGCGTGTCTCTCAATCTCAATAGCCTCTCTAAGTTTATTATGGTGGAAATGATCAACCTTAGCAATGACCCTAGAGTCCTCAATACAGACATGGTGACATGATTTTTCTGCATGTTCTGCTAGAGCCGAAGTGTGGGAACGATTGTGCATAACGTCTGCAACATGCTCTTGGATTCTTTGCTTAATGTGTCGACCTATTTCTCCAATATAGGGAATACCACAAGAACAAGGAACCAGGTATACACCTTTCTTGTCCTTAGGGTCGACAGGTTCCTTAATAGAACCAAGAGAATTTCTAATGGTACAAAGAGGTTTGAACAAGGAGGATGCATTATTTCTCTTAAGGACATGGGCAATCCTGTCTGTGGTCTCTTGGATGAAGGGAGGTTAACCTTAGAGATAGGGTCCACACGATCAATTTTTCCACTTAACCCTTTATAGACTTTTTGAAAGGCTTTAAGGCCCTAGGCTCTACTATACCCATTATTTTCAAAGAAATCAAGAAGATGGGACTTCTCTGACTCCAGGTGGTGGTCATCGGAGATTCTCAGCCCAGGAAGCAAGAGTGAAAAGAACACCAAATTTCTGGGAAGGAAAATGATGGGAACCTACATGGAGATATTTTTCCATGTGAGTTTTCTTACGGAACACTTGGCGAGAAATGGAACCATCATCCCTTCTAGAGAGGAGGATTTCAAGGAAAGGAAGGCAACCGTCTACCTCCACTTCCATCCTAAACTTGATGGAATCAAATTGGGAATTTAAGCGACACAAAAACATATCTAACTTCTCACGATAATGGGGCCAAATGACACAAGTTTCATCCATAAACCTCTTCCACTTTTTAGGGTGAAATTGAGCCGAGGCTAAGGCCTTAGTTTCAAAATATTCCATGAATAAGTTAGCAACTACAGGGGAAAGAGGGGAACCCATCGCAACACCGCAAGTTTTATCATAAAACTCACCTTGGAAGCTTAAGAAGGTTGAGTTTATATGGGCAGATGAGAAAAGTATACTTGTTGGGCCAATGTCCAGATAGGTGACCAAGCCGACCCATGAGCGTGGGTGAAGGGTCACGACTTATGGAAAATGGTACCACAACTTAGCATATAAATGCGGACGAGTTGAGGAGGTTCAAAGAATCAATTATTCGAACACACATCACTTGGTGAGCTCACATCTGAAATAACAAGCTAAGGAAAGTGGATGTGCCCGCAAGACGGGCGAATGAGTGAAAAAGGTGAAGACTGAATGAGCAAGCCGAGTCGTGTCTTTTCCTGAACATGTGTAGGGCGTCGTGACCTAGGTGGGTCAACTCGTGCACGAAGGCGTGCGGAAAAGTGCAAAGGCGCGTGCAGAAAAAGTCAAGTTTGGTGTTTCAGGCGAACTGCGGAAGGTGAGTGCAGAATGGGTAGATTCAGGTATTCTCCTAGACATGTGCAAAACCCAAGGGCGTCGGTGACCTAGGTGACCTGTGTGCAGACTATGCACAGGTCGAGGGCATCATTAACCCTAGTGACCCGAGTTGAACGTGTTTGTGGGTAGAAAGCTGAAAACTCATTTTGAGTAGAAATTTTGGGTTTCTCATGGATTGTTGAGTTGTTGGAGAGCATTGTAGCTCGAGCCAAAAAATAAGTGCTGAGGCACACTTTGGCAAGAAGTGCAAGTGGCTTGCACAGACTTGGTATTGTATCATTATTGTAAAATTGTACATTTGTTTATGAAGCATAATATTGGGCAGACTCATATTCAGGGAGTTTCCCCTCCCTTACATGTATGGGCGTACATGGTGATATATATTGATGTTTATGATGTATTTATTTCCGCTGCATAATTGAAGAACACTTGAAGATAAATTAACTAAGTAGATAGGCGTAGTCTACTTGCTTGAATATTGATAAAAATAAAAAGTGAGGTAGTGTCGCACTCGCTATAAGTGGTTGAAAGAGTACCACAAGTATAGGGTTGTGACACTTGGTATCAGAGCTTGATTCAGGGCGAGTCGAGCTGCATTGATTATTGAAGTATGACAGACCAATCCCATTGCTACTTTGTATCAGTTGGTATCAGAGCTTGATTCAAGGTGAGTCGAGATGCATTGATTATTTAGGAAGAAGGAATATAGTTTCAGGGTTGCAGGTGATGTTGAAGCTTGGAATTATATTATTTGGTCTTATTGAGACCTTGGCAGGGTCAAGACATTGGTCAGGGCTGAATTTGCAGAACAAGACATGGTAAGTTTGGAAGAATGCCAAGGGAGGCTCTTCGAGACCTTACACAGGTTAAGGCGCATGAAAGAAGAGAACCCACAGATTCGAGTTGAAATTGAAGTCTTGGAGGAGAATGTTGAGGTGAAACTTCTTCGACTTGGTTGGGAAATGGAGCAGGATACAATTGCAGGTTTCTATAAACAAGGAGAAGAGGAAACCAAGACATGTGAAGGAAAGGATGTTGCAGGTTTGTCCATGATCAAGGAGGAAATTGATGCACATGTTGAACCAGGATCATACACATTGCAAACATTGATGATGGAGGACACTCACTTATAGATTCTTCATGGAGGTATGACTTGTGTTTCATTTGAGCATTTGGAGGATGGAACACATGCAGGGATGAGCAAAGGAATGACTTCTTTGTCGATTCCATGGATGATCTCTCCTTGGATGACCATGATGGGACCTTGTACATTGGAGAAGCAAGGAGCATTGTTTGCTGTAGAACTTGTTAGGGAAATTTGTGACCTCATGCAAGAAGGTTAAAATTATCATGACAAGGGTGGAACGTGATGATCTTTCTAATGGATGGGTCATGCTTAACCATATAGAGAACTGGCTAGGTGCCCGACATGAATCGCGGACTTCTTGGAGAAAGGGCACACATCGGAGTTACATATCATGATATATATGAGTGGGCTTCTTCATCGCTGAAAACCAAGAAGAAACTCTTGGTGGACCTTTAGTGGGGAAGGCAGTAGTGAAGGAAGTAAGCATGATGACGATATAAAGGTAGAAGTGACTGAGGGCACTTGACCTGGATGATGACTATAGTTGTGTTGAGTCCATTATTATTGGACACATGAACAACCAAAGTCATGGATATTGACATGAGGACATGGCAGGACATTATGCAGAGACATTATGCAGGTGCACTTATGGAGATGCCACTTATGAGCATCATGGAGGAGTGTCAAGCTAGGATGTTGAGCAAGATGGATTTTTTGGTGCTATATGGATACATTTTATAAATGGACTGATGGGGATGTTGTTCACTTTTGAGCAACAAGACCATGGTTGGATGAGAAGCCTATGAGGACATTCATATGACTTGTAGGGTAGGAAAAACTTGTGATGGCATTCATGGTTGAGAAAATTATGCTTGCAAAATATTTGGATATGATGATGCATGGGAGTTCATGATGAGTTGAATTCATTGGAGACTTCATACTATAGTGATCTTGGAGTATCTGGTTCATTGAGGAACTCAGGTTGTGTTTGGTATTGATTTTGATGCATTATGGGATGCATACCTTTGAGCACATTATGGGGTGTGTTCATGAGGGGTGACTTGATGGAGATGATCGAGACATGACACTTTGGAGTTCGATGGAGATGCAACGATGGAGATTCCTTGGTGGTGTACACTTGGACATGGGTTGAGTCTTCTTGACTTAGCCACACTTTTGATAGACATGGTGGCTGATTGATCTAAGATCATGGGAATCACATGGATGAATGATGAGGCAAGGTTAAACTTTCCCTTCGATAGACTTGATGGAGTGCATATTGTAGATGGTATGGACATTACTCAATGGACCTGAATATGGCACATCGAGCATTGGATTGATGGGAGGTTGTTCTTGACTGATTTGAGGAGGACCTCTCACACATGGATGATGATGTTGGGATGTATGTGACTGATTTTTTAGCACATGGGTTAGCATCATGGACAACATATTGCAGGGATGATGAGGACTACTTCACAAACCTGAATGTCACTTATTTGATGGACATTATGTTGCAGATGAGATGGAGATTGCTTCATAGAACTGGACTTGGATTATTTTGATGGGATGGATTCTTGATCGAGTTGATGATGTGACATGATGCATGAGAAAGTACTGACGCATGGCATGAGGATGTGCATTCTCATGATGAGAGTATATGGTTGGATTAGCTACCCAACTAGTTTGAGTCATGGGGTCCGGAAGTGTGCGGAGTTATGTTAGATACATTGCAGATTATGTTATGTTGAGTCATGTTGGAGTACCTTGATACAAATATTCACTTGATGATATTGACGATATATGATGGGTCGACACGGTATATGTTGCAGCAACATGTAGCTCGAGTTGGAGAGATTGACTTCCCTCGATAGAGGCAGCATGTGGATATTGCGACGAATGTGTTGATGATCATGGATTGAGGAGATGTTCCCATGGATACATTTTTTTTAGAGACATGAACCTTGGTGGTTTGTGTGATGGATATAGCATAGGTGGGCAACACAGACATTGTTGGAGATGTTGGAGCTAAAGATATGGCGTGATGATACGTTGCGACGATATGATGCGATGATGATGATATCATTGTCGAGGAAGACAACCTTATTTAAAGTGGGGGAGGATGTCAAGTCCCCAAGTTTTGGTTGCAATGACAGAGTGGTGGCGGGCGCTCCTTGGCATGACAGGCACCCATCTCGGGTATGTTCGATGACAATGTGCGATGGGCATGGCACCATAGCGGGGGGCTGAGTCGTGCATTTTAGCAGACGCGATGAGCGGCGACAGATGGGTGTGCACCCTATAACGGGCAGACACGACGAGAGGCGTCGAGCGAAGTCGTGTTGGTGAGCACATTAGGTGATATAGGCACGCCATGTAGCGGTTGGGCGACAGGTCGTGGTGACCTGAGCGACCCATCGTTGGAAAATACGTGTGCAACGGAAGAATACACATTGGACGTGTTTATATGGGCGGATGAGAAAAGTATACTTGTTGGGCTAACGTGTAGATAGGTGACCAAGCAGACCCATGGGCGTGGGCGAAGGATCACGACTTATTGAAAATGGGACCGCAACTTAGCATATAAATGCGGACAATTTGGGGAGATTCAAAGGATCAATAATTCGAGCACACATCACTTGGTGAGCTCACATATGAAATAACGAGCTAAGGCAAGTGGATGTGCCCCCAGGATGGGCGGATGACCGAAAAAGGCAAGGAATGAACGATCGGGCCGAGTCGTGTCTTTTCCTGAACGCGTGCAGGGTGTCGTAACTCGAGCGAGTCAACTCATGCACGAAGGCATGCGGAACAATGCGAAGGCACGTGCAGAAAAAGTGGAGTCAGGTGTTTCAGGCGGAATGCAGAAGACACATGCAAAAAGGGTCGAGTCGGGTATTTTCTTGAACACGTTTTGAACGCATGCATAACCTAAGGACATCGGTAACCCAGGTGACCCATGTTCAAACCGTTCACAAGTCGAGTGTGTCGATGACCCTAGTGACCTGAGCTAAATGTGTTTGTCGGTAGAAGGCCGAAAACACATTTTGAGGAGAAATTTTGGGTTTCTCATGGATTGTTGAGTTGTTGGAGATAATTGTAGCTCGGGCCAAAACACAAGTGTTGAGGCACACTTTGGAAAGAAGTGCAAGTGGCTTGCACAGGCTTGGTATTGTATGATTATTGTGAAATTGTACATTTGTTTATGAAACATAATACTGGGCAGACTCATATTTAGAGAGTTGCCTCTCCCTTGTATGTATGGGCGTACATGGTGATATGTATTGATGTTTATGTTGTATTTATTTCCACTGCATAATTGAAGAACACTTGAACATAAATTAACAAAGTAGATAGGTGTAGTCTACTTACTTTATTTTTTATAAGAAGAAAAAGTGAGGTAGTGCCATACATGCTATAAGTGGTTGAAAGAGTACCACAAGTATAGGGTCGTGACAAGTATAGGGCTGTGACGATTAGTTTTTAACAACTATCTCCAGGCAATGATGCATCCACAGTATTTATTCATGATGGGTTAACTTCTTCACCTTGTCCTGAGGATGAACCACATTAGTTGGTTCGAAACGTTGACCAAATCTTAATGATGTGATTATTCCGAAAGACATTTATCTACATTATGGATCACAAAAGCCTTAGATCTAATATTTAGTTAATTAAAATAATAACGAGTTATAAATTAGGTGTTAGAAATTAGTTATTAAGTTATAAGCTAGCTGTTAGGATAGAATATAAATAAATTTAATAATGTTATAAAGGTTAAAAATTAGGATACAATCTTTAAAGTTATAACTAATTTGAAAGGAATTAGTTCCAATTTTATATATTTATATTAATTATTTATATAATTATAAGAAATTAATAATACTACAAAGGTTAAAATTTTAGAATTAGTATATTTATAAGATTAATAATTTTATCAATATATTTAAAAAATATATATTTTAGTTTAAAAATAATATATATATAAATATATATATATATATATATATATATATATATATATATATATATATATATATATATATATATATATATATATATATATATATATATAGATATATAATAGTAAAGCGAGAGAATTATTGGATTGGTTAGGACGAGAGGACATGAATACAACTTTTACTTAATTTCCAGCCATCATCCTTGTTGAGATTGGTTCAATAGCCTCTCTAAGCTTCCTACGGTGGATTACAAAAAATAAAATAAAATAAGATAGTGACTCTATTGGTTGAGATTCCAATATAAGTATAGAATGCTCCCATAGTGTTGAGCTTACAGGATGAGCACAAACTCACCTACACTAGGTCTTTGGATATGTTAGAAACATCTCCTCTCCATATCCACCCACAACATTGATCCCACATTAAGCATACTTAAGCCTAAAGCCTGAAAATTGAAGCATGAAGCTTAAAGGTTGAGACTCATGTGGTAGGTCGACACCCATGGGTCATTGGTATGCTATATAACACACTAACTTATGTGGATGGAGTAATAAAATTGAAGGGTATTTTAATTGTTAATATAAATAATAGAACTTGAGTTTTCTTGTTTGTGTCGGTGAAATAGCTATATTTATGTTTTTATTTAATGGATATATTTATTGGTTTGATTAGAAAAATGATCAATTTCATGGTTGGATATGTAAATTTCAAATATGTGATTCCCATGGCATTAAGCATTAATTACATTCATAAATGAATCTAAATGCATATGGAGTTAGGTCTTTTAGGTGTTAGGGGTACATTCGGGATTTTATGATTTTCTTCAAAATGCATTGCATTGTATATTATTATTGCTTGAAATGTTATAATGATCCCGAATTTCTATTTAAAATTGGGTTCAAACTTGTTTTATTATTTCTAAGTTTGTCCTTGTTCAACTCGTTAGGTTGAAATTTGAGATCGATTGTTCCTCTTCAAAATACATTATAGTTAAAATGGGTTTGATAAAGTTACTTAAAATATTTTTGAGAATGGTTCAAGGTGATTTTTAAAATCTTTGAAATTACATAAGTAGTAATTGTACAAAATTGCACAAAATCATTGGTTAGTGAATACATGAATGGACACTACTGAATATGTTTGATGTTTTTTAAATAACATAAAACATGTAAATTTATGGTTGTACTTGGTTGAATCATATTTTATGGTCAAGGAGAAAAACATGTTTTTATAATGACAACAAAAAATTAAACAAAACACATGTAATACATAACATTAAAATTGTGATAAAAATAAATACTAAGGTAGAAATATAAATTGAATATTAGTAAAATCCTATAGGAATGAAAACAATTACCTCATGTTAGATCGCATATTGCAAATTATAATAATAATATAAACTTTGCATGGAAGATTGAAAAGGAATATGGCACATGGGGAACAAATTTTAATATAATTGCTACATAAGCTATAAAATATTTGTAATCCATATATGAAGCTAAGAGATGAGCAAAAATTGTATAAATTCTAAGATTTCCCAAGATTTTTCAATATGAAGGATATTGAGGTTTGTTGTTACACCAAAACCCACAGGCATTAACAAACTTCCAAACACTTATCAT
This sequence comes from Pinus albicaulis, assembly GCA_034641835.2. NCBI lineage: Eukaryota > Viridiplantae > Streptophyta > Pinopsida > Pinales > Pinaceae > Pinus > Pinus albicaulis. Next base: position 715,672,850 of record CM076570.1, on the reverse strand, counting down.
TACCTTGAGTGGGTGGTAGTTCCATGTTCCTAGGGTGATAGATATAGTCCACATGATTGATTCCTAGAGGTGTAACAATTATTCCAACATCCCCCCTATGACATAAATTGGGGGAGTCAAACCTAATATAGGGCTCTAATACCATGTTTAGGTTTGTCATGACACCAAAACACATAGGCATTAGTAATTTACAAACCCTTCTCATTACGTTGAGTGGGAATTTAGTCCCATGTTTCCAAGGTGACAGTTAGTTCACATGATCAATTCCTAGAGGTGTGGGGGTTATTCCAACACAAATGTAAATTTTAACCTTGGGCAATTAATTATTATAAACGGATTCTTAATAAAATAGAAAAGATGCAATGACAAACACACACATTAAAATATTTTATCCTAGAAACCCAAAATTGAGAAACTAAAAAAAAAAAAAAATATATATATATATATATATATAATTTTGTACTATATTAAAATATAATATGGGACCACAGCGTCAGCGTTCAGTTGCTTGGGATGACCTGGAAGAGAGGAGACCGCGTCAGCAGTGCGTGATCATAAATGACAAGGATAACTGATCTGATGATCCCAATGGAACTGAGATCACCGGTCGCAATCACTCTCTGGACGAAGTCGTTAAAAATGTCTTTGAAACTAATTCATAATCCCTATTTTAGCTTTGCTACAGATGCGGATGGTCGTGTCGCATCCCCTCCCGAGCGTTGTCTCTCCATAACCTCACCCCTGTCTGGCTCTGTCCTTTGTATCATGGCGCAACACTCCCCAACACCTGAATTCAATCCTTGCCTCATGTCGTCACGCTCCCCTAAGATCTCCATCTTATATGGCGACCCTTCTCCTTCTCCGAGTCATCCTCCTCTCTCCAGTTTTCATTTCACCATGTTCCCATTCGTCTTCCCGCTTTATTTTCCATCCCTCGCATGTGTGGCCCTTAGACGAGGTTCCAATCATTCCCCCTAGCGCGGAAGAGGCCGCGGGCATGAGGCCTCCCGCTGGAACAATCCGAGTTCTCCACCCACTACCAAGGCTGAAACTTCGTCCAGGGGGGCTGCTCTATCCTATGTGGTCACTGTCAATCTAGACACCCAGGAGTGTATTGAGAATTTGGAAGCGCGGGCTAGGGTCCTATGACACAGAGTGACTGGGGAGAGTGTTGACTAGGAATTCGAGTGGATCCTTGATCTGGGCCTCACGTGGGCCAGGGAAAAATTGTACAACAAAGCCATTGAAATTTACTGGCAATTAAAGACCACCCTCGGATTGGCGATGCAGGAGAAAGCGGAGGTGACGAAGACCCTGGAAAATAAAATTGATATGCCCATAGACAAGTTCGTGGTTATGTTGAAGCAGTGCACCACTGAAAATGTGTTAGCAAGGATACCCAACACTTCTCCATGTAGAAAAATCATCCCCACGTTGGCAGACTCGCACCTAGTGTCAAGAAGGAAACGGTCAATGCCTCCTCCAGAGGCCCCGTGGCACCTTCCACTCACGCTGGCAGTATTCACGAGATTTCCATCAGCCTGGATGAAGACTTGGCAAAGGGATGAAGACCCTAGACACGGTTTTTAGAGATGGTTTTTGTTTCTTACTGGTCTCCGTTATCTACTTTATTATGTTACTTGTCTACTCGTGTTTCTACTTTTACTGCTCGGTTTTATATGGATTTTAGCAAGGTAAATTTTATCATGGTTCTTGTCCTTGTAAATTGTGTTACAGTCCTCCATAGCTCTGATAATTATCAAAAGGACCTCTTGGAGGAAGAAAAGGCTTGTTTTTCTAACTTGGTGCTGGAGCATCTGGCTCGCACCTTACAAACTTCATTGTAGATATTTTTTATGTCTTATAATATAATCTATCTTACTTACAGAAAATATTACAATTTAATATATCACATAAAATCCATGAACCACCAATCTATTTACCCTAGATTATAATATAACCAAAACTGTACAACCATAGGAAAAATGACCATGCACCATAAAACAACTTTTATAAAAATAATGCGTTGAAAAATTCAAAAACATGGGCAAACAACTACCCAAAAAAAATTTAGTAGGTGTTTCCCTTGAAACCCCACGTGGGGAGGCTTATGCCCCCCCTCCCCCCCATGGCCCCCCTACTGTGCATCACACAATGCATGTATATTGTTGTGAAAATAATATAACATATACCCAACATTCTCCCACTTATTATTCTCTTTGCACATAGGGGGTCATAGGAGTACGTGATTAGAAATATAGGGAAACAATGCCCATTATTTCTGAAGTTTTTAACCCTGTACATAAATTAGCTGCAAATGAATTATAAAAAAACAAAAAATATACAATTCCAAGAAAGAAAAAAATATACACAAACATTTTTCTCCTGAAATCCTACTCCAAGAAAACCATATTGATTTTTCATTAAATTCCTTTCAATGTTACAATACATTGTATACATGTTGAAGCATTCATAAACCCCAATCCATAAACCCCGGATTAGAACATAACCGTAGTTCCCTTGAACGAATCTACAAAATACCATGGGAAAAATTGTCATGCCCCCCATGCAACCCCCCACATAATGTAACAGTGTATTGGACTAGCCATGTAAAGAATATAACACACACCCAACATTATCTCACTTGTTTTATTTTCACACAGGGAGTCACAGGAGTATACAGTCATTGGTCCAGGGCCACAACACCCATTGTTTCTCTACACCAAGTAAACTTCTCAGTTCCCATAGAATTTTTTAATGCATATGAAACATTCGTCAAAGTGTCCACCTTTACTAGAAACACCTTTTTGTCTTCAACCATATACCTCACAAAGTGATACTATACATCAATATTCTTTGTCTTCAAATGATAAGTAGGGTTATTTACCAAAAAAAATTCACTTTGGCTATCACAATATATTATTATAGCTTGTTGTACCAACCCCATACTTGAACACAATCTCTGCAACCAAATTGATTCCTTGCTTGCATGAGTGGATGTCATGTATTCAACCTATGTAGTTGAAAATACCACTACAGACTATCTCTTTCTCATTCAACTGTCTATTCCTCCAAATAGGTTAAACACATATCCACTTTTATATATTCTCTAATCTATATGTCTAGCCCAATTTGCATCAACAAAACCACATATGTCGACATAATCACTAGTGTCACACAAATATCTAAAAAGTCTCTTTACTCTTGCCCAATGATCCTTCTCTAGTTTTGACATAAACGTATTCAATACTCCCATTGCATACATAAAAGAACCAACTATGTTGGCATATGGAACATGAGACATGTCGTCTTCCTCTTCCTCTTCCCGTGTCTTGGGACACTATTCTGCAGATAACTTTACACCTATAGGAATATGAACCTTCATTGGTTAGCTATCCTGCATATTAAACCTATGCAATATTGTCTCTACATACTTCCTATGGTTTAACCAAAGCTTCCTATTTTCCCGATCTCGTTTAATTTCCATGCCCAAAATGAAGTTTGTGGCACCAATATTCTTCATGTCGAATTTAGAGGAAAATTGGGTCTTCACATCCTGGAAATTTTTTCTTTCATTTCTGATTAACAACATATAATCCACATACAAGACCAAATAAATAACATGATCCCCAAGTAATTTATAATACACATGTTAATCCACTTTTCTCGTTGTGAAGCCAAGTCCTTGTATATATGTATCAAATTTTTGATACCACATCCTTACTGAGTGCTTTAACCCATACAAAGACTTATTTAACTTGCACACAAGTTATTTCTTACCCTTCACTATAAATCCTTTCGGTTGCTTCTTATATATATATATATATATATATATATATATATATATATTCTTTTGTACAATATCACAATACAATATATATCAAGCAACATCCATGAACCACCAATCTATTTACCTTGCATTATAATATAACCATACTTCGTTAACCAAAACTATAAAACTATAGGAAAAATCACCATGCACCATAAACCTACTTTTAGCAAAATCGTGTGCCGAAAACTTTCAAAACAGACACAAACAACTACCCAAAAAAATTAGCTGGTGTTTCCCTTGAAAACCCACATACGAGGGATTCTACCCACCTCCCCCTCGTGACCCCCCTACTGCGCATCACACATTTTTACAGTACATGGAGATATTCATGCAAATAATATAATATATACTCAACATTCTCCCACCTGTTGTTCTCTTTGCACATAGGGGGTCACAAGAGTACATGATTAGTAATATAGGGAAATAATGCCCATTATTTCTAAAGGTTTTAACCTTGTACGAAAATTACCTGCAAATGAATTATATACATACATACATACATACATACATACATACATACATACATAGATATATATATATATATATATATATATATATATATATATATATATATATATATATATATATATATATATATATATATAATGACAAGAACAAAAAATATATACAAATATTTTTCTCCTGGAACCCAAAATAGGGAAAACCGGATTGATTTTTCATTATATTCCTTTCAATTTTACAATACATTATATACATGTTGAAGCATTCATAAACCCTAGTCCATCAACCTTGGATTAGAATATAATCATAGTTCCCTTGAACATATATACACAATTCCATGGGAAAAACCGTCATGCCTCCCTTGCAACCCCCCACGTAATGTAACAGTGCCTGGGACTAGCCGTGCAAAGAATATAACATGTACCCAACATTCTCCCACTTGTTGTTTTCTTTGCATATAGGGGTTCATAGGAGTATACAATCATTGGTCCAGGGCTGCAACAACCATTTTTCTCTACACCAAGTAAACTTCTTAGTGCTCATAGAATTTGTCAATGCATATGCAACATTCTTCAAAGTGTCCACCTTTACCAACAACACCTTTTTTTCTTCAACCATATCCCTCACAAAGTGATACTAAACATCAATATACTTTGTCTTTGAATGATAAGTATGGTTCTTTACCAAGAAAATTGTGCTTTGACTATCACAATATATCATTATAGCTTGTTGTACCAACCCCATTCTTGAACACAATCTTTGCAAACAAACTTATTCTTTATTTACATGAGTGGCTGCCATGTATTCAACCTCTTTAGTTGGAAGTAGCACTAAAAAATATCTCTTTCTCATCCAACTAACTGCTCCTATAAATAGGTTAAACACATACCCACTTGTAGATATTCTTTGATCTAGATCTCCAACCTAGTCTACATTAAAAAGCCACATATTTTCAACACTCTAGCCAATCCTAGTATTCCTTGGTAGCGTCAGTCATAATCACTAGTGCCACACAAATATCTAAAAACCCACTTTATTATTTTCCAAATCCCCTCCTCTATTTTTGACATAAAAATACTCAATACTCCCATTTCATACATAAAACTACCAATTGTGTTGGCATTTGGAACACAATACATGTCCCCTTCCTCTTCCTCTTCCTGTGCCTTGGGATACTTCTCTACAAATAAATTTACACCAAGAATATGAACCTTAATTGGTTTACTATTTTTCATATTAAACCTCTGCAATATTGTCTCAACATAATTCCTATGGTTTAACCAGAGCTTCCTCTTTGCTCGATCTCGTTTAATTTCCATGTGCAAAAGGAAGTTTGTAGCACCAATATTCTTCATGTCAAATTAAGAGCACAATTGGGTCTTCACATCCCGTATAATTTCTCTGTCATTGTTTATCAACAACATATCATCCACATACAATACCAAATAAATAACATGATCACCAAGAAATTTATAATACACATAATGATCTGATTTTCTCCTTGTGAATTAAATTCCATGTGTATATGTATCAAAATTTTGATACCACATCCTTGGTGATTGCTTCAACCCATACAAATACTTCTTTAACATGCACACAACTTCTTTCCTACCCTACACTAGAAAGCCTTTCAGCTACTTCATGTATATTTATTCTTCCAGATATCCATGTAGGAATGTTTTCTTCACACTCATATGTTCTACCTCAAAATCAAAATAAAAAACGACAAATAAAAGTAATCCGATAGAAGCTAACTTGGAACCAGGTGAAAAAATATCACCAAAATCAATTCTTGGCACCTAGGAATAACCTTTAACTACTAACAAAGATTTTTATTTCTCCACTTTTCCTTCAACATTCACCTTCTTCTTAAAAACCCATTTGTTACAAATGTGTTTTCTTCCATATAGAAACTCTACAAGATCCCAAGCCTCATTTTTGTCCAAAGCTACCATTTATTCAACCATGGCCTTATTTCAAAGTTTCTTTCTTCTGAATCTATTGTCTCCCTTACAATTATAGGATCATCACCAGTAATAGATAAACAAAAATTTGAACATTAATTAGATGGACTATACCTCTCTATTTGCCTTCTTTCCCAAACCAATCTCCTCAAAACCAAAGTGTTTGACCATTATTATTCTTATGATTTTTATTCTTTTGTGCAGTCTGGATCTTCATTCTTCAAATGAAACTCTATATTCTCTGGTTCCTTTTCCCTTGGTAGGAATTCTTGTTTCATGACATCCTTTACTTCTCTAAATACCACATCTTGACAATATACAACCTTCCTTATTTTTGAGTTCCAAAGCTTGTAACCTTTTAAAACATATTTTTACCCAATAAATATGCACCTTTCAAATTTACTATCCAATTTGGTTCTTTTCTCCTTTGGAACATGTACATATGCATCACATCCAAATACAATGAGATGTGTGAGAGAGGGTTTCTTACCAATCCATACCTCATGTGGAGTCTTATACTCCAACACTAATGAAGGTGACATATTAAATACGTAACATGAAGTATCAATTGCCTCTGCCCATAATTCATGCACTAATCCAACACCACTGAACGTGCTCCTTTCCTTTTCCATCAACGTCGTGTTCATTCTTTTTGCAACTCCATTCTATTGAGGTGTGTATGGAGTGGTATTTTGTCATGTTCTACCACTCTTCTTACACAACCCTTCGAATTCCTTCTCGCAGAAATTCACCATTATTTGTCCTCAACACCTAGATCTTTTCTCTATCTAATTTTCCACTAAAGCCTTAAATTCATTAAACCTATCAAAGACTTTAGATTTATTCCCGAGGAAATATATCTATGTATTCCTCGAGAATTCATCTATAAATGAGCCATATTGCAAAAATTTACCTAGTGATGGAACTAACACAAGTCCAAACACCTCATTGTGCCCAAACTCTAATATTCCTTCTTCCCTCTTAGCACTAGAGGAAAAATTCACCTGATTCTACTTCCCATATATGAAATATTCACATAAATAAAAATGTAGAGAGAAATTTGACATACCTTCTACCATATCGTTACCATGTAGTATCTAAAGGCCCTTCTATCTAATATGTAGCAGTCTTGGATGCCATAAGATAATATTTTTTCCAGAGACTACGAGATTTTATGTTCCACTTTCAAAAACGTCAGAACTATTGCACCCGTCAATAACAGTACTACATAGAAGCTTGTATAGAGTTCCAATCCAAACTCCCCTCATCAATACTAGTGCTCCTTGATCCATATTGCAGGTATCTTTCTTGAACATTATCTTTACACCTACATCATCCATCGTGTTTACAAATATTAGATTTATGGCTAATCTAGGAATTTGCATAACACCAGGAAATGTTCTAATCCTTCCACCTATCAACTTTAGCTTAAATTTTCCTCGTCCTATGATTCTAGTCTTTCTGTCATCACCTAGGAAGACATCACCACCATCATACTTCTTGTATTCATAAAACCACTCCCTATGAGGAGCCATGTCGAAGGATGCACTTGATTCATTCAAACATGCCTCATGATCTACGTGTGTACTTGAATAAGAATTGAAGTACACATCCCCACCTTTATTTGAGGTGGTTTTAGCCTCTACAAAAGGATCATCACCATATCTCTCTCCTTTCTCAAAAGTTTTAGATCTACATTCCTTTTTGTAGTTCCATTATTTTTTTCATTTCCAAAATACCTTTACAAATTTTCCTAGAGATTTATATCTCCCACTTGAGGACTTATTTCTATTTGTGTTCTGGGACTGTCATCTTACATAAGACATATTCATTTTGGATCTCCATATTTTTCTGTCTCATCTCCTTTGAAAACAAGGCCAATATTATTTCATAAAATTTAAAGGTAGTTGTATTATTACCTATGGAAACAACCAGAGTATCCCACAAGTTTGGTAGAGAGCACAGAAAATTGATGCACTTATCTTCATATGAAATTTTAATATCAACAGATACTAACTAACTTACCACAGTTTTGAATGCATTCAAATGCTCTGTCATAAAGTCTCCATCCCTCATCCTCTTGTTATACATTTTTTTCCGCAGGAACAATTTGTTCACCAAGGACATAGATTTATATAAATCCCCTAACTTTTCCCACAATTCCTTTTTGTAGCTTCTCTTGAAACATTTAGTAATAATGAATCTGAGGAACATAATTGTATTGCCCTATTTTCCTTCCGATCCAACTTGGTACAACGTTTTGTCAACATTTTCATTAGTTTAATACTTGGATCCACTGGGATCCACTGATATTTATCCACCAAAAAATCCTCCATATTGAGCTTCCACAGCTCAAAACTTTGTTTGTTTATTTCTTGATCTCTATCTTTCCATTGTTCGCCATCTCCTTTCATCGCAAGAATCAATCTCATAGATCTTCCACTATAACAGGTTCTACCATAGGCCTGAGAAAAAATCCTTAGACACAAAGGGATCCCCTTGAAGTCAAATATGATCTAATACCAAATGAAGGTTTTAACCATTTACAAAAATTGCCTACAAAATAATTCTTAAAAAATGCAAAATATTCAATGTTAAGAATATAAAATATACACATAGATTTTTCTCCTAGAACCCAAAACCAAGAAAACAAAATAAATTTTTCACTATATTCCTTTCAATGTTACAATACATTGTATACATTCCAAAGCATTCATAAACCCCAATCCATTAACCATATATTAGAACATCATTATAGTTCCCTTTAAAAAATCTACAAAATACCATGGAAAAAACATCATGCGCAAAACCATGGGTAGGTATTCCCACCATCCTTGGGCCTGCCCCCATCCTTGGGTCCACAAAAAAAAATTGAGGTGATATCTTGAACCTCGTGCAGGGGAGATATCGCCTCCTTGCAAACCCCTGATAGGGGGAGATACCACCCTTTCTACGCTCAACGCAACATAACAACGCCAGGGACTAGTCATACAAAGAATATAACACATACCAAACAATTTCTATACATGAAGAGAAATTATTAACGCTCACAAATCTTGTTAATGAATCTACACCATTATTCAAGGTATCCAATTTTTCCAACAACTCTTTCTTATCTTCAATCATATCTCTCATGAAGTGATATTGAACATCAATATGCTTCCCCTTCAAATGATAAGCTAGATTATTTTCTAGGAAGATTACACTCTAATTGTCATAATCTATCCTTACAACTTGTTGTCCAACCTCGATACCTGAACACAATCTTTGTAACACTATTTTTTGCTTTCTTGCTCCTCCAATTAGGTTAAGCACATGCTTGTAGATATTCTACGATCCAGACCTCTAGCCCAATCAACATCAACACTTTTTCCACTCATAGCCTTCCTTGGAAACATAATTCATATCTAATAGTGCCACACAAATACCTAAAAACCCTCTTTACTGATGTCCAGTGCTCTTCCTTATTTTTGAAATATATCTACTCAATACTTCCATTACATGTGCAATGTTCAGTCTAGTATATACCATTGCATACATCAAGCTTCCAACCACACTAGCATATGGAACACATGACATGTCCTATTCCTCTTCCTATGTATTGGGACATTGATTTGCATATAAATTTATACCTACAGGAATAGAAACTTTTACTGGTTAACATTTCTACATAAACCTTTGCAACGTTGTCTCGACATACTTCCTCTAAATTTTTTAGAGTTTCATGTTTTCCTTATCTCTTCTAATTTCTATGCCCAAGATAAAATTTGCAGTATCAATAGCCTTCATGTCAAATTTGGAGGACAAGTGAATTTTTACTTGGATGTTTTTCCTGTCATTTCCAATCAACAACATATCATCCACATACAAGAAAAATAAATAGCATGATCACCATCTAATTTGAAATATACGTAATGATTTTATTTTTTCCTTGTGAAGGCCAGTATCAATATACATGTATCAATTTTCTGATACCACATTATTAGTGATTGCTTTAACCCCACCTTTCATAGTAAATTATTTGGTTGATTCATGTATATTTATTCTTCCATATCCCTATGTAGGGATGTTGTATTCATGTCCACCTATTCTACATCAAAATCAAAAGCAAAAAAAATATAAAAGAAATATAATAGAATTTAACTTTGTTATGAAACCAGCTCCAAAAATAGAAGGGGAGAGAGATCAACGCCTTATAAATCAGCCACTTCAAGGGGGAAACCTCCAATACATTACATAAATGAAAAATTATTGGATGATTCAAATGACCAAAACCTCCACTTTTCATGTTGTTGTTAGAGTTCTAAGTCGCCAATAAGACCTAGCCAACGAACAATATTAATGTACCTAGCAACACATAACAGTATGAATGCAGGGTATAATAATAATAGATGGTGGCTTCTTAGTATGTAGGGTCTTAATATGCTCCAAACCAAAAGGTTGTCACAAGTCGCTTGAGTAGATTTTCGATTACTCAGATAAAATTATTAATCACATGGAATCCATAACCCTCTCCATCGATGAGATACTTCAAAATTGATCTATCGAATCAATGAAGTTCTGTTTTCGTGGACTGTTTCGTCCAAATATGGTTTATCCTTCCTCATCGCTTCTTCCAAAATCTTGCTGAACTGAAGTTTGTCCCCTATAACCTTCTTTAAGCATGAAACATGGAAACCGGATGCACTCGTGAAGAAGCAGGAAGCTCCAATTTGTATGCCATAGTACCAATATTTTGCAACACCTTGTAAGGACCATAGTACTTTGGTGATAATTTATTATCCTTCTTAGCTTGCTTGAGGGACATTTGTTTGTATGTTTATAGCCGTAAAAATACCTAGTCTCCTACATCAAAACTTCTCTCGCTGCGATGTTGATATGCCTGTTGTTTCATTCGATTTTGTGCCAAATTTAGGTTATTGTTTAAGAGTTGGAGAACTTCTTGTTGATGCTCGATGTGATCTTCCACTACTTGAACCCTAGAATTTTCCCTTAAAGAAGATGTGATGGATGGTGGATGATATCCAGAAAGTGCCATAAATGGGGTCATTTTTGCTGCAGTATAGAAGGAAGTGTTATACCACCATTCAGCAAGAGGTAACCACTTGACCCATTGTGCGTGCTTATCAAATACAAAACAACGAAGATATCCTTCCAAACATGTATTCACTATCTCAATTTGACCATCAGATTGAGGATCATAAGATGAGCTATGAGCTAGTTGAGTACCCAAACAAGAAAATAACTCTGTCCAAAAATTTCCTGTAAAAATGGGATCTCTGTCACTTACAATAATATTCGGGTTTCCATGTAGCTTTTGAATTGTTTCCATAAATTTAGTAGCAACTTTACTTGCTTTAAATGGATGAGATAATGCACAAAAGTGTGCATACTTGGTAATTATATCAACTACCACCATGATGACACTCTTTCCTTCGAACTTAGGTAAAGCTGTGATAAAATCCATTGAAATCTCCTCCCAACATTGACTTGGAATGGATAAAGGTTGTAGAAGACCTGGGATCTTAATTGTCTCAACTTTATTTTGTTGGCAAACCAAACATTCCGCCACAAACTTTTGAATATACGCTTTAAGGCCATCCCAAAAAAAATATTTCTTCACCCTGTGGTAAGTTTTTAAAAATCCCAAGTGTCCTCCTAAAGGAGAAGTGTGAAATTCCAAAAGAATATTTTGTTTTAGTTGTGAATTCTTGCAAATTTATAAGCGATATTTGTACCATAAGGAATCATTTTTCCAACTAAATGTATCAGATGTACTAGGATCTTGCTGCAAATTTTGAATGAGTGTCCACACTTCTTCGTCCTTCTTCCATTCATCCCTTCTTTGCTCGCTATCCAATCTGGTTGGATAATAGAAATGGAACAAAGCAATGCTTCCACCTCTTCATCCTTTCTTGAGAGTGCATCTGCAACAACATTTAGCTTCCCTTTTTTGTAGATGATTTCAAAGTCATAACCCAACATCTTTGTGACTCATTTTTGCTGTTCTTCTGAAGATAGTCTTTGTTCCAAAAAGTGTTTAAGCCTATCATGATCAGTTTTTACCTTGAAGTGTCTTCCCATTAGGTAAGGTCGCCATTTTTTTAGTGCATGTAGTATTGCCAACATTTCCTTCTCATAAATAGCATTTTGTAAATACTTTCCTTTGATTGGACGACTTTCAAATGAAATGGGTCTTCCTTCTTGAATTAAAACAACACCAATTCCATTTCCTGAGGCATTACATTCCACAATAAAGGTTTTTGTGAAGTCTGGCGTAGCTAATACTGGTGCTAGGCACATTGCCTCTTTAAGATGTTCAAAGGCCTGAGTTGCTTCAGGAGTCCATGAAAATGCATCTTTTTTCAATAATGTTTTTAGAGGTGCTGCTATTATCCCATAATTCTTAAAAAACTTGCGATAATACCCTGTTAACCCGAGAAATCCGCGCAACTGCTTTATAGTTGTGGGGAATTTCCATTCCTTAATGGCTTTAATATTGTTAGGTTCTACTTTAACACCCTCGTGAGATACAATATGACCCAGATATTCCACCTCTTATACTCCAAAGAAACATTTTGATGTTTTTTCATATAATTGTTTCTCCTCTAGTAATTTGAGCACCCTGTCAACATGTTGAATATGATCCTTCCAAGACTTGTTGTAGATTATATATCATCAAAAAATACTAGCACAAATTTTCTAAGGAAGGGTTTGAAAATGGAATTCATGAACCCTTGAAATGTAGAAGGTGCATTGGTAAGTCCAAAATGCATGAACAAAAATTCATAATGACCCTCATGAGTTCGAAATGTTGTTTTCGGAATATCTTCAATCTTCATATCCAATAATTCATCAATCACAGGAATGGGAAATTTATCTTTAATAGTGAGCTTATTGAACTCCCTATAATCCTGATACATGCACCATGATCCATCCTTCTTGTGCACCAATACTACTAGAGCAGAGAAATAACTTTGACTAGGTTAAATTATACCAACCTCTTAACATTTCTGCAATCATATGTTCAATTTCGCTCTTTTGGACATAAGGATATCTGTAAGGCCTGATGTTTGGAGGAACACCTCCTGGAATCAAATGAATAGCATGATCATGATCACGAATTGGTGGGAGTCCCTTGGGAGTTTCAAAAACCTTTGAATGATTGTCCAAGAATTTTTGGAGATCTGGAGAAATAGATGATTTTGATGTTGGAACTTCTAGTGAGCAGTATTGTGCAATTACGTCTCTTTGTTATTTCTTCAGAAGATTTTTCATGACATTAGAGCCTATTATCTTTCCTGGCTTCCCTACGATACCTCGTAATTTGATTTCCTTTCCTTCCGAAAACAATTTCAAGAAAATTTCTTGAAAATTAAAAGCTATCGTCCCCAAAGATTGTAACCATTGTACTCCTAGTACAACATCAACACCTCCCATTGGAATGGAAAGCATTGGACTATTCAATACATATTCCCCCATGGCTAGCTTGATATGGAAACTTCCGTGAGCAATTTATAGTTCTCCATTTGCAACCATCACTTGACATTTTGAAAGCCGGGTATAGGAAACACCACCTCGGCTACCTTACAATGAATAAAATTATGGGTACTACCTGAATCAATCAACACTATTACCTTTTTCTTCTTCATATGTCCTTCTATATTGAGTTTTTGAGGAGTGGTAATTCCTATCAATGCATTACACGATATGGTCGGATTCATTTCTTATTCTTCTAGGGTTGGTTCCTAGTGTATATATTCTTCTTTTCAAGTTTCTTGTTCATTTTCTTCTTCCTCTTCACAATCTATGTAAAATAATTTCTTCTCGGAAAACTTATGACCTTTAGTGTATTTGCTATCACAACTATAGAAAAGCCCTTTTTCTCTTTTTTCTTCCAATTTTTTTGGTGTCAACCTTGTAGGTTGTGGAAGTCTAGTGGTAGCAACACTTCCATCTTTATAGATGTGAGTGGTAGGCTTCCTTGTCGCCATAATTTTACATTCAATTTTTCTTGCCAACCTGAATGCCTTCTCCAATGAATCAAGTTATCAAACGTGAACTTCATGTTGGATGTTATCCTTTAAAGTCCCTATGAAGACATCAATCCTGTGTTCCTCTGGAATATCAATTACCCTTATATTCAATTTCTGGAAGTCCTCAATTTGCTCCCCCACTGAACCTTTTTGTTTGAGATTTATCAATTGGCTAAAGAAGGTGTTTCTCTTTGTATCCTCATAATTTTCTATCATTTCCTCCGTAAAATTTGACCAAGTGACAATTTTTTACGAGAGCAAAGCCATCGATACCATACAAATGTATTTTTTCCTAAATGTAAAGTTTCAATGCGTACCTTTTGTGTGTTTTGCACATTATTGAGATCAAAATATTGCTCCATTTGTGGTATCCATATTACGGGATCCTTGCCATCAAAATTCCTCATATCCATCTTTGGAATATGGTTGTTCTTCCATCCAACATTAGAGTTTATGAAATCATGATTAACATTTATTTTGTTCTCATCATGAGTTTCCTCTGCTATCTTTTCGCCATTAGGAAACATTTCTTGTATCAACTTTGTCAAACTTTCAATGTCCGCTTTTAGATAATTCTTCATGTTTTCCATGTTGCCTTTCATTTTTTCTTCCATGTCATCCATCCTAGCTTCCATGCCATCCATCTTAGCTTCCACGCCTTTCTTCAAACCATCCATATTATTATTCAAACCATCCATCTTTGCTTCCACACCTTTCTTCAAAACTTCCATTTCATTTTTTGTTTCTCTTTGCGAGAGAAAAATTTGGTGCACTTGCTCTTGTAATTTTGATAGATTATGTTGCAATTCTTTATCTTCATGAGTCATAGTAGAGTACTCTGAGGGCTTAATGGGTGTTAAATTCTTTTTAGTAGGAATTTTAGAACCCAATACTAATATATATGCTCAATAGGCCTTTGGAATCACTTAAAGCTGATTTTTCAAACAAGACTTATACAATTTGAAAAAAAAATACACACATTTTTCTTGATTTTAAGGAGCTCGATATGGAAAATAAATTATCTTTGTGATTTTGGATCTTCAATATCTGAAATTCTACCTTGAAGTAGCCCTTTGAATATTATTTCGAATGCCATAGGTCTGACCTGATTTGGATTCTTGAAGACAAAGTTATGCCCAATCTCCTATGATGACCTAATTATGGACTGGTTCAGTAGAGCAGACTTGTACGACTTGCCACGTGTCATTGTTTCCTCCTTCAGCTCTGAAATTGATATAGAAGAAACTACTGTCTGTGAAATTGTGGCCACGTTTTATATAATTCCAATTCAATGCTCAGAGAGAGAGTTATGATGATTTTCCCACGGTCACCTCTTTGAGATGAAATTTGGGAGCTTGAAAAATCACTAACTTCCACAGACCATATCGCCGAAAATATTGCGAATAAAGCTCTAAAAATTTTCCACGGTGTTCCTCTTGATTGCGGCTTCGCTCTGTGAAAATTTCAGCTTCTGAACCCTCGTAGAAAAAAATTTATAGCAAAAAGGCCACGATAACATGTTTAGGTTAAATTCAGGAGCTTGCAAAAATCCCTAAATTGCACAAATCATATCTCCGAAAATATTGCGAACCAAGATCTGAAATTTTTCCACAATTTTCCTCAGGATTTCAGCTTGGCTATGTAAAATTTTCATCTTCTTAACCTTCGTAGAAAAACAGTTATAGAGAAAATTCCACAATGTCCTGTTTGGAGCAGTGAAACCCTAGAATCCAAAGCTCTGATACCAAATGTTATGAAACCAGCTCCAAAAATAGAAGGGAAGAGAGATCAACGCCTTATAAATCAACCACTTCAAGGGGGCAACCTCCAATACATTACATAAATGAAAAATTCTTAGATGATTCAAATGACCAAAACCTCCTTTCTATATATAGGAGTCCGTGGGGCCACAATGTAATCCTAGCCGACCTAACAATAATAATGTAAGGGCACAATAATAACAATATGGGGGTTACAGGGGTACAATAATAACAATAAGGGGGTTACACTAGCAACAATAAGGGACTATACTAGTAATATAGGGACCTAACAAACTTGGTAACAAGAGAAAATATATGACCAAAGTCAATTCCCTCTACCTAGGAATATCCCTTTACTACTAACCGAACTTTGTATTTCTCCACTCTGCCTTCCGCATTCAACTTTTTTATAGACATCCATTTTATACCAATGGTTTTTCTTCCAAATGGAAACTTCTCTAGATCCCAAGCCTCATTCTTGTCTAAGGCTACCATGTCGTCAACCATGAATTTTTCCATAGTTTTCCATCTTATGAGTCCACTACCTCCCTAATAGTTCAAGGATCATCATTAGTAATAAGCAAATCAAAATTTGAATGGAAATAAGGTGGAGTGTACGTTTTTGGTTTCCTTATTTCTTGAATCGATCTCCTTAGTGCTAGAGTCTATGGTTCTTCTTCTGATTTCTATTCTTCTATAGAGTTTGATTTGTCATCCTTCAATTCAAAATATGTCTTTTCTAGTTCTTTCTACCTTAGTAGGAGTTCTTGTTTAACAACATTTTTAATTCTCTAAATACCACATCTCGACTATACTAAACTTTCTTAGTTTCTAGGTTCCAAGGCTTATAACCTTTCAAGCCATCTTTATAGCTAATGAAGATGAAATTTTCAACTTTCTTATCCAACTTACTCATATTCTCCTATGGGAAGTGTACATAAGAATTATATCCCAATACACTAAGATTAGTAAGAGAATGTTTCTTACCAGTATTCACCTCATGTGGATTCTTGTCATCCATTGATGGTGAAGGTGATCTATTTACCAGATAACACACATTTTCCAACACCTTTTTCTAGAATTTATGTCCTAACTCAACACCACTAAGAATGATCCTTTTTGTAGAAAATCAAACAGTGAGATTCAATATGATATTGTAATGTACTAAAATAAGATATTGAATCCTTATACAATTTGAGATAACAAAATTCTATCACATAGTCACATAACAAGAGAAAGAAATCAATTGATCACACAGTACAAGATGTATATGGGAAAAGAAACTGCTCAAAATCCTTCTATCTCTATATTTCATATGGTGAAGATCATGAAACAATACTAATATTTCTCTCACTAGAGAAAATTCCTACACTCTTTTGATTGTCTTACTCTGATCTAGCTCGAATCTGGATTGCGATCAAAGCAAGTTTGGTCCAATATTTAACCTGTTTCTTGCTTCTGCCTAGCCTGCCTTCCTTATGTATTCTTGGGCTAATTGAGCCCCTATTAATTAGTAAAATATCAATTAATAATTGTGAAATCCTTCAAGGCCTTCTCGATGACCTCATGCACAACCTGTACAATTTTCTTATAGTTCAACGGATAGATCTCTTCCCTTTAACCTCAGTCTCGACTAGGTCTTCCTTAGAAATGACATGAAAAAATTATTTATAGCGAATTATTAGTTAAATGTTTGATCAATACTTGTGAATTAAATCATATTTAATTCACTAGACCTCTCACTAGCTCATCTCTCAGTTAGAACTAGTTAAACTTATTTTAACTCGATTTATTGAGTTAATTAATTACAACTCACAAATAATTGTAACTAGACCCCCTAAAATCATGGAAAGTCCTCTACATGCCTTATCTTTGACCTCTAACTCGAATTTCCTATGCTAACTAAGTCTTCCTAACTTATTTAACTAATACAAGTTGTCATGAGAAGAAATTACAAATTTTCTTCCAATTTGTTACAGGTCGATTTGGGCATCATCCCAAAACACATATTAGTATTCATTAGGGGCCATCATACTCTAAATTGGTTGCTACATGCCCTAAACAATTCATCACATTGGTGGTATTCCTTCATGAAATTTTCATTGCTTAGAAGCCAATTCAAGTGTCTCATTGATCCATCAACGCACACCTAGATAGTTGTAACTTGTTTGCAGAGCATCTACTCCCATACAAGCCTGCGTTGCAGAGGATCTAGGCCCACTTTAGAGTGCATTGTTCGACTGGGAGTGAATTGTTCATTGGATTTCGGGAATATTCCCAACCTCTAGTGACTTCTAGAAGTTGTTCCAACTTTCACCTCATCTGATAGCCTCGAATTTGAAACCCATGAAGTCATTAAACCTCTTATCCTCCTATTCCCATGAACAAGGAAACATCTTCATCCATTTTTAGGAAAGCCATTCAATGATTCATTTATGTAAAACTAGCTTCATCTACTTATAAATAGAGCACAAATCATAGTGCACAAGAGGGCAAGAATTTGTGTTAAGTAGAGTTATGCTGGTGAGATCACAACTCTTGGAGGTATTGTGCATGTACTGTGATGCTACTGGATTGTTGATGCTGGATGTGATGAGGATGGGACTCAAGTCGGATGAGTGATAACGAATCGATCAACTGGTTGTACTCTTCCTTCTACTTTATAACAAATACATTTGTTCCTTTCCTAATGCACGTTTCAATGATGTTATATGTGTGTTTATGAATTTAATCGATTCAATTTGTTTAAATTGAATAGATCATATTGCCTTTATTTTATTTTTTGTCTTATGTTTGCCATGACAGGTATCAATCAAGCGAGTTAAGTTGGATTGAGAGCGACGAAAGTGATGAAGGGAGGCGAGGGAAAGCTAACAAATTACAAGTAGGTTTCTCTCCCTTTATATATTCATTCTAAGGAAAAGGTCAGATATCTTTATTTCTATTGTTCTAAGTGCACCACCACACTTAGGGAAAGCATACTTATCTTTAGGTTTGTATTTCTGTGAAACAAATTGGTGACCATACTGGGGATCGACGAATCATCCCTGGTGGTTTTTTCCTTTTCCATCAACATCTGGTAGACTTTTCCTGCTTATTTTCAGTCATTTGAATGTGTCTTAACAAAATTAGTCTATTTGCTTGCTTTTTTAGAGAGTCCTTTGGCACGCACGCACTATTGGTCTTGACACAGTGCTCTGCATAGCACTGTTGGCTTAGGGATAGTGTTATGTAATGCACTATCTCCCACTTAGGGGTGCATTTCCCCTATGACCAACCAAAATCTATCTGTTTTGTCTTTTTCCAATTCATGTCATTGTTTTCTTGTTGAAGTTTTGAGTGATTGATTGCCTCTAGAGACCAATTTTCATTTACTCTTCTTGTATCACTTTGGATTTGTTTGATCAATGTTTCTTTGTGTTTTCTTTGTCATTGTTGAATAGTTCCAAAGTTAAATTTTATATTTGATCAATTCATTATTTTCGATAAGAGGAATTGTCATTTCAGTCTTCGTTTCTCTTGAAAGTTTTGAGTGATTGATTTTCATTAGTTTCTTTTTCATTCATCTAAACTTAAAGGAAATTGAAAAGAAAAACATGCATTTGCATATAGGTACTATGAGTACTTCTTAAGGAATAGTTTAGAGAAAATTTTCATTTAGATGTGCTCACTTATGATTGCATATAATATGATTTCTCTATCCCTTTTTCCTAGTTTTTCATTGTCGAAAATCAATTAAAATTGAATGCTTATCATTATAATTGCATTCTAGGAATGTTCAATACATCTCACAGTGAACCTGAAAGACAAACTAATAATCAAGATCAACATAAAATTTATTTGAATTTATCTAAGGAAGCATTGTAACATTAACGATAACATTTAGAGGTTTAGGTTAGAAGACATGTTCTAGTGTTGTTAAACATAGCAACTGTCATTAATTGTCTGCAATACATTCTGAGTGTGATACCTCATTCCACATATGTAAGTATATCGGAGCTCGTCCATGTAATTTCAGGTATACCAGGCGGTGTTCTAGTACAAAAATTATAAGGGGATGCTCTCAACTATGCGGTTTCGCATTAGACATCGCTAATACACATTGGGCCTCCATGTACCTTCGCGTATATTTGGGAGGACAAATTTAGGTTGCTTACCATCCATAGGTAATCGAGTCGGTCGCCTTGTACTTTTGATACACCGAACACAACATTCGGGGAGATTTTCTTCATGCATAATAAGTCCTTTGTTTTTTGAGGTGGTATATTGCAGTTCACAGTTGCTTGGTAAACCTTTTGCCTAGCGTCACCCTCTTTTTTCTTTTTTTTTTGTATAAAATCAATTAGAAATCTTGGAAGAAGATCAACCCCTTCCTTGTTGTTCACGTAGGACAACGAATAAACCTCTGTTACTGCCAGAAGCTACTCCTAGTAGATGAAGGCACACTCGCCCTACCGAGTCTGGTACCTTTGGAACTCTTGGTGCTACATCATCTGATATGCCAAAGACATTTGATCCTTTGAGTACCAAGTCTCGAGTCGTTTCGACTAATCCCAGTTTATCTGTTACTTTCGAGACAGAAATCTCACAGTTACCTGAGGACACTGAAATTCAATCTAGTAAAACGGTAAATCATGAGCCTGAGTTTCTTAAACTGGAAGTCGATCCAGTATTTAATCCCGAAGTCAAACAACAAGAAGTTGTTCAGGTGCAACCGTCTGATCCTCAACCATCCATAACCGTCAAGTATTCCTCTTTACCGCAAATTTTACCGACTGAAATTTATCTCGGGCCTGACAGTGAAGTTCTTCCACCTGGTTTGATTTCGACGGAGGAAGAAATTTAGGAAGAGACAATCCCTTCGACCCCCACTCATTTTGGGTCGGGGATTCATTTATATTAGTATTTTCCTCATTTGACCTACTCTGCTTCCGTTGATCCATTTCTCTCTAAAGTTCCCGTAGATTTGTTAGAGTATTTGTTGGGTTATTTAACCATGGCAGAGACAGCATCACAGACTATAACATCTATTACGACTGTGACATCATCTATTGTCGCTTCATCTTTGATATTTTCAACAACACCCAAGGAACATATTTATGGTGGTTCGTTCGTCCGTCCATCCAATTATTGTCCATCTTATCCAGTATCTGCTGGATACCCATCATATGAAAGTTAGTATGTGCAATATCCCCATACTCCATATGTTCGGGGGCCACAGACGTTTGGTCCATGTAGCAGTACTATGTCATATTTAGGTACATCATATGTTGGAATTCTTTTTTTCCAATGGCAGCCTTCTTTTCCTATTCAACCACAAACGTTTGTATATCAATATCAACCAATTCACCCTATTTCATATGTGCCTACTACGCCTGTAATTTATTCTATGGTTGTTGGTCAATCTGCACAAGCGAGTCCTTCCACCCCTAACCCTCAAGTTTCAAGTCTACAGACTCCATCTTGCTAGGTTGGTATTCAACAACCATCTGTATTGGGAATTTCGCAACCACATGCTAGTTTACCTTTTTCACAGGATTCTACTATCCCTGTCTATTCACAACCAGGTCCGAATTATCCTAGCAGGAAACCATTTTATCATATACCATGGCAGCCACAACAACCATTCCCATAGTATCAGGATTATCCAAGACCTAGTCAACAAGCCTAACCCTATCTGGGTTACCAACAACATAATCCATTTTTCGGTATGCAAAGGCCTACTTCTAAGGAGATTCCATCATATCCTAGTTATGCTCAAGCTGACCTTAATCGACAGTTGTCATTTATTGCAACGTTAGAATCACTGGATTTAAATCATCTTACCAATGATCCCATTCATTATTTACCTTGGTGGACGGTGATTCCACATAAATTACCCTCGGAAATTCTCAAATCCAATGAAAATTCTAGAGAAGACCCCTCTATGCATGTCATGACTTATCATTTATGGTGTTCATCAAATTACTTAAATGATGATTCTGTTAGATTACGTCTTTTCCAGTGAATTCTTACTGGTTCAGCTACGAAATGGTACATTGAATTACCACGAGCTTCGTTTGATAACTTTACAGCTTTATCCATGACTTTTCTAACCCACTTCCAGCTACCTATCAAATATGAAACGAGAACGGAACTTTTGACCAGCTTTAAACAGACCACTGCTACTCATATATCAGATCATATACATGAGTGGTGTCATCGTTGTCGAATGGTTAAAACATTTGTTCCTGATCAGCTTTTATCTGAGTGGTTTATTAATTCCTTGTTGCCATCTATCACCAAAAATGTGGCCAAAGGAAGTGTTGTCACTGAAGAGCAAGTCATTGCTCGTGCCCAGTATCTGGATCTAATTTACACTCAGTCCGACACGCTCTATGAAAAGATTCCAAATGTGTCGCGACCAAATTTTATTGTTCCTCCCGCTCCATCGAGTCAGGAAATTCATGCCAGCAACAGTGTGACTGGTTCCGTTAGCACTTCGGCAGCAAGTCGATTATCTGGTCCTACACTTGTTGTTTCAAATCAAAACCCTACTGCATTTGATCCTGCGTCTTCTTCCAAAATCCATGTCGTGTCATCCGACAAAGGAAAAAGTGATAAAAAACCAGGAAATAGGAAGAAGGGGAAAGACAAGAAGAAATCAAATCCACCCCCGCAGGAGAAATCATCTTATTCATCTGGTTATTTTTTAAAACCTCACTACCCTTGCTTGATATGCAATGAGGAGCATTTTACGCGAGATTGTCCTTACCGTTCAGAAGTACCAAAGCTTCTTAAGACTTCTGCCACATCTGCAGTGTTGAAAAATCCCTTTCTGAACCCGAAAACACATATGGTTGCTATGGATCTTGCTTCTAGTTCGCAAGTGCTTATGTTATCTGCCAAAAAGCCCAAAACTAATGTTTTGGTGTCGACATGAAGTAAATATTACAGTAATCTGTTGTCGTCATCCAATGGTTAGGCTACAGATCGACCTACCACTTTAACTTCGACATCATCTAACTCAACTCTACCGCCTATCCTTCCAGAGTTAACAATAAAGCCACCGAAGGGAGTCCTTCACAAATCGACATTCAAACCTCAAGCTCGTGTAGCTAAAAATTATATTGTAGTAGAAGACATGGCTCAGTCACCTTCTCCTATGTCAACGCTTGAGGTTCTTCAGAATTGTCCCTCCCAGAAGCAGGCTTTGTTGTCCGCGATCAATGGAATTGATCCGAGAGATTCAAATCTTGTAGTCTTTAATCACATGGGCTATGCACCAAAATTACCAGCACAATTAGCATTCTTGATTCAAGTACATGTCCTGAATCGCCTCATTCATCGCACTATCATTGATGAAGATGAATCTACTTGTATCATGTCAATGAGTTGCTAGAAGTCACTTGGCTCACCGACTTTGTCACAATCACCTATGACGTTAAAAGATTTGAATGGTCATACATATAAGCCTTGCAGAATTATTAGTAACTTGCAAGTAGAACTAGGGGGAAATCAGTAACTGTTGAAGTTGAGGTCATT
Source organism: Pinus albicaulis (assembly GCA_034641835.2). Lineage (NCBI taxonomy): Eukaryota > Viridiplantae > Streptophyta > Pinopsida > Pinales > Pinaceae > Pinus > Pinus albicaulis. The sequence goes on along the minus strand of CM076570.1, from coordinate 715,649,272 downwards.
GACAGACCCCTTAACTACAACATATTACTTGGAAGACCATGGTTTTACGCTATGGCTGCGGTAGTATCTACCTATTTTCATATGATCATATCCCCCCATAAAGGAAGTATCATAGCCATCAATCAACTCTCTTTCTTTGCCTCTGGTTCCTAGACAACTGGAAGCGTTCTATTTGTTCACAGATCCCCACATTTTCTTCACAATATTGGTGTAGGAATCTTTAAGGATCCTTCCCTAATGGGCACCTTTTCGTTACTGTCATATGTGACATCGACGGAAATTTCTAATATAGAGACCTACAACATGATATCCTCCACTTCATCTGACTTAAGGGACATACCCAATGATTCTGAAGTAGTTAGGTTTGGGAACATCATGTTGCTAATTCCAATTTAACTAGCATAGTAATCAATTTTATTGCCTTATGCGGCCAATCCAAATCCATTGTCACTAGCCATTTGGGTTGATCGTTCTTCAGATTTTGGTACTTCTTCTGATCCATTTTCACGCGTATTCTCGACTGATGAGAGCATCATGGAGTACATGATGCCAGAAGAAGAACCATGGGAATAATCACATCAACGATCCATCTTCCAAATTACAGTGAAGATAATCCATCTAAACTATATCACCCTACTGTCGTTGATTTCTTGACGAATTCTATTCCTATCCACACCGTCGATTCTTAGCGAAACCCATCGAATATCGAAGAAACGATTTTTATTGATATTTATACCAAACCAGGTATTGTAGAAAACATTCATGTTGGTGCATCTTGTCCTCCATATGAACTTGACACTTACTGCGCTCTTTTTCGTGAATTCAGAGATTTATTCGCTTGGTCATATGAGGAAATGCCAGGTATCGACTCCAGCATTGTTGAACATGAGATTAAAATGTATCTTGATGTTAAGCCAGTGCGACAATGCCTTCATCCTGTTCACCCTAATAAATATGTTTCCATTAAATCATAGGTTGAAAAAAATTTGTGTGCTAGATTCATTTACCTTTTTCCTCTTACCGATTGGGTATCTAACATTGTTCCTATCATGAAGAAACAGGGGACAATTAGAGTGTGTGTCGACTATCGGGATGTTAATCATGCTTGTCCGAAAGACAACTATCCAACTCCCTTTATTGACCAAATTATTGATGAATGTGCCAGATGTGAAATATTTTCTTTCATGGATGGATTCTCCAGTTACAATCAGATTAATATTCGCCCAGAGGACCAATATAAAACGACTTTTATCTGTCCCTGGGGCACATTTTCTTATCACAAGATCCATTTTGGTTTAAAGAATTTTGGGGCCACATTCTAGAGGGAAATGAATTATTATTTTCATGACATCAAGCACATATTTAAACTGTATCTGGATGACTTACTTGCACATTCACGGAAAAGGGTTGACCACCCGCTACATATGAGAGTGATCTTTTTACGATGTCGTCACTACAAAATACGCCTTAATCCGCACAAATGTGTGTTTGGTGTTGGTTCTGGTCATTTTCTTGGATTCGTATTGTTGAAAGGTGGAATTCACCTTGATCCATTGAAGGTCCATGCTACTCTTGATTTTCCTTCTCCTTCCAATCTGCTTCAATTACAGAGACTCCAAGGGAAGGTTAACTTTCTAAGCAGGTTCATTCCTAACTACACTGAAACGGCTAAAGGATTTCCTCAAATCTTGGAAAAGGGGGTACCCTACCATTGGGATGAGGTTGTGCAAGCTTCCTTTGGTGTTCTTAAATATTCTTTGATCCGAGCATCATTAATATATCCCCCAAATTATCAGAGTGACTATTTCATGTATCTTGTTGCTGCAGATACAACCATTGCTATGGTTTTAGTCCAAGAAGAAGATGGGATTGAAAATCTGATATATTATTCGAGTTGTAATCTCAATGATACAGATTTTAAGTACACATACACTCAGAAGCTCGCTTTGGCAGCCGTTCAAGATGTACAAATATTTCGCCATTATATCCTGATCCAAAAGACCATTTTAATTTCAGATTGCAATCCTGTGACATACATTCTGTCATGTCAATTGCTGGGGGGAAATTATTTAAAATGGATTGTCATTTTGCAAGAATTTGATTTGGAATTCATCAAATCCAAGTCAAAGAATTATTTGGTGTTTGCTGAGCTTATTTGTGACCTTCCTTCGACTAGTACCGATCCTACTATGGAACCATCAATTCCAGACGATTCTTTGTTTTTGATCGAGTCATCTAACCCATGGTATAGAGATTTCATCATCTATCTCCAGACCTAAAATTTTCGGCGTAATACCTCTCACTTGCAACAACGACGTATTCGATACCAAGCCAACGATTATCTGATCGTCGGCGATACACTTTATCATCGTGGTATCGATACGATTTTACATAGGTGCCTCATGCATGAGGAAGCTGAAAATTTTCTAATTTGATTGCCATTCTAGTGCATGCGGTGGACATTTGTCTGGCTATGATACCACGTAGAAGATTCTCCACGCTGGTTACTTCTGGTCTACCATATTTCGTGACTGCATTATCGCGGTTAGATGTTGTCATGCTTGCCAGATATTTGATCGTAAAACCCGTTTTCCACTAGCACCAATGCATCATGTCATCGCTATTAGGCCATTTGCAACATGGGGCATTGCCTTCATGACATTTAACCCCCGCTCGTCTGGGGGGCATGGGTATATTATTTTCACCGTTGACTATTTTACAAAGTGGGCCGAGGAAATGCCTACATTCAACAACATGGGACAGGTAGTTGCATTGTTATTTTTTAACCATGTGGTTTCACGGTTTGGTGTACCGCAAGCTATAGTCACAGATCATGGAAAACATTTTCGCAATCACGTGATGGATGAGTTGACTGCCAAGTTAGGACTGTCACATGATAGTTCTACCCCTTAATCCGCAAGCTAATGGACAAGTTGAAGTTATCAACAAGATTATTAAGCGTATGCTTCAACGCATGATTGGGGTTCATAAATGAAACTGGAATTTGATCCTGTACTCGACTTTGTGGGCATATCGAACCTCGGTGAGAAATGAGACCGGATTTACTCCCTATCAGCTGGTTTATGGTCTAGAAGCTATCTTACCGATACAATGCGAAATACCATCGTTCAAACTTGTGATTGACCTGCTACCTGACACTTCTGAAGAAGAGGCACGTATTTTAGATCTCATCCATCTAGATGAAATGCGTTGTGAATCCGTGTTGGCCAACGAAGCACATAAGAGATGAATCAAGGCGCAATATGACCGCAATGTCAAGCCTCGCACCTTCTTGGAAGGAATCCTGGTCTTGCTTTATGATCAGGAAGATGATAAGATAGGAACAGGGAAATTTGAACCATTATAGCATGGACCCTATATTTCCAAGCACATTCTGGCTAAGGGTTCCTATGAGTTGGTAGATTATAATGGGATCCCATTTTCGCAACCTCGAAATGGGTTGTATCTTAAACATTACTATGCCTGATTTTGCATAGTAAACACTGTATTATATGCTTTGATTGCGTGTGTGTAGCAGTGTGCCTTTTATATTTTTTGATGTGGTTAGTAATCCACTTTGCATTTTTTGCAAATGTCAGCATCTTTAGAACCATTTGTTGTATATGTCGATGGCGCTAGTCGTGGTACTCATAATTTATCCACTGTCGCATGGGCCATTTTTTATCTACGTGGAGAGTTAGTGAGCTTCCAAGCGATTTGCATCGATCGGTAGACCAACAATATTGTTGAGTATAGTGGGTTGATTGAACTACTCTATGATGCCATTTCACTTGGCATTCGATGCACCATCATTAGGCTGGATTCAAAACTTGTCGTACTACAGCTTACTGGCATCTATACTATCTTAAATCCAGCAATTTATCACATGTTCCAGTTCATCTTTTGGAAAGACATTTTTATTACATTCAATATCAACATATTTCTAGAAAATTTAACACTCTAGTTGATTCATTAGCGAATTATGTGTTAAATATACATTTGCAACATATGTAAAGATATATTTTCAATTCACATCATACAATTGAATAGGATTGTACATAATCATAGAAAAACACCGAAAGTATACAGACTTAGCATAATCTAAGTAAACCTAGTGATGCTCATGATAACAGGTCATTGCTTGGGCTATCATGCGCAATAGCCTCATCCAACGGCTAGGCATATCGATGGTATGGCACTGCGGCCTCATAGGTAACTCCTTGATCTGGACATCCGGTATCCCAAGAGTCAATATCTCCACATGTTGTTGCAACTCAGAAAGAGTCTCGGCTAAATCCAAATACTATAGGACTGCTCTTCCGACAGCCCTCTCAATTGGTTCTCCTGCCTGCTCTACACGAACCATTGGTCGAATAGTACCTACATTTGCATACATAAAACATCTTTAGTTTACTCTTGGAAACATCAAAAAACACAAAAATATGTAAAAAACCCAAAAAAATAAAAAACATGGTCAACATTTTACCTATAGAACCCCATTGAGCGTTGGTTGGTAAAATCAAATCTGGATCTCCGCAGAAATCCATCCTTGCATATGGATGCTCCTCTATGAAGATATTTTGTCTTCGGATCCAACTGAAGAATGCAGTGGAAAATTAGATCGATAACTGACCAGCATGTCTAGCCATCAGCTCGACACTCCACTGCATCTGTAGATCTCTAGAACTAGTTAATCCCAGTGTCACATGTTATGGCTGCATCAATGGAACTCACTCCAAAACAAGTGATCAAAATCGACCCATAACTGAAATTTTTGGTCTTACCACTTTTTACCTTGGTCATTTATTCTTTCATCTGAAGGAGTACTGATTTTTCCTATTTGAACACAGTTGGCTCGAGACACTCAAGTGCATACTGCATATATGATTTGTTCGCGACATGTAGTGTCACGCTGCTAGCTAGCTTTGCAATAGTGAATAGGAGAGTTTGCAAAGGCATATCACGTACATATTTGATATTTATCTTTCCATCTTTGCTAGGCTTAGTTCCTAGTTGACAAAACTATTGCATGTAGTCCTTCATTGTTTCACCTCCATGAATGGAGCCCGCAAGGGAAATGGGGGCACCACGTCTCGACAAACCTATCAGAAAGTAAATTTCATCAACCAATATTGGGAGCACTTTGTCCCCAATCTGAAATGCCTGTAGTGTCGGGTCCCATGAACGGATCAAGAACTGCAATAGTTCCATGTGTTTCCTCATCCCTGACAATCATAAGTACTTGAGTAACCCACAGTCTCTGAGGGCTCTCACAGTGCCAGGATCATTTAGGGAAACCATATCCTATTCTTCATGTTCTCTTTCTCGCCATGTAATTGACATTCTAATCCGATCAAAGTCTGAAATCACACCATAGGCTTAGTTAGGATCCATTCCATGCAAAAAATTGGGGAAATTTTGGGTAGAAATCAAGATTCAACTTTTAGAATTGCACCCAACGCACCCCTGAGTGAGAGATAGAGCGTTTCATAGGAATTGGGCCTCTTTCCAGCCTCTCTTCAATGCACTTTCTGACATTCAAGGGTGTGTTCACCCTAGGGCGTTGTATATTTACCCTAGGCGCCCAAAAAACCTAAAAAATGTGCTTGAAACTGAAAAAGAATGCATCCAATAGAAAGAGGAGGGTAATATTTTATACCTGGTTCGAACGGCACGAGAAATTATCGACAGAATCTGTCGCAATCAGTTGTTGAAGTTCGTGGGTAAAATAGGCTCAGAGCACTAAAATTCAAATGGTAACGGTGAAATGGTAAAACTGGCTTGGTAATTTCTTAATTTAATAGTCTTTTTTATTAATTTATTCATATTTATTGAAATGACTATGGTTTTTACTCATTTTTACATTATTAAACAGGTTTTTTTAATCCATTTTATGTTTCTTTGAGCAGGTTTGCGGCTGATTATAGCGAGTTACTCGTGCATGATCGTGAAATGAAATTTTGACCACAAAGCATAGTTTTATCTCTTTTTCGAGCTTTGTTAAACATGAAAAAGGAATTCAAAGCATAGTTTTATCTCTTTTTTCGAGCTTTGTTAAACATGAAAAAGGAATTCAAAGCGAAATTTTATCTCTTTTTCGAGCTTTGTTAAAAACAAAAAAGGAACCCCCTTGGAGTTTTCTTTCATCTCTTTTCAGACTCTCAAAATATGAAAATATTGTCGAGTGCTTGTCCTTTCGAGCTCGTTAAAGGAACTAAAAAAACATCTACCCAGTATAAGTTTAACCCTTTTCCGGACTGATATAGATTATGATTACGAAGAGGAAAACCCTAGTACATGGCTAGGAGGTTCTCTCAGGTATTATTTTACACTTTGTCGGATCTAAGGGACTATTATACGAAAAAGAACTTGTGGAGTTTCCTTTTAGTCCCTTTTTCAAACTCTCTAAATATGAAAAAGGACCTAGTTCTCACAGTCGTTAAAGCATCAAATAGCGACGGACTTGTCCATCATGACAAGATCAAGTTTCACCTTCGCTAGACTTGTTAAAGCATCAAATAGCGATGGATTCACCTGAAGGGTGGAATTATACATCAAGCATATGTTATCCTCCTCAACCTTGTTAAAAAAGAAATAGGTATTGGTTAGCAATGACTAGGGAAAATTGGAAAGAGATAAAACACTTTATGGTAGTGAGTCACTCTTGAACATGACACGTATTCACTTCATCTTCATGATTTTTGGGTTGGGTAATCTGCTTGATGATCTATCATACCATCCATCACTTCGGTTTTGGGTCAAATGCTACCAATTCATTCAGTGTCGTCAATATGTTCAAGAGAAGTCACTTAGTTATTCCTCATCTTTTGCAATACTCATAAGCCTTCATTTCATGACTGCCATCCCTAAAATTGCTTCATAAGTCACATTTTGTCTCTAAAATTATTACTCATGTTTCATGTCATTGATGAGGGAAGCATCAATGCCATCCTGCGATGAGTTGCTTCATGTCAACATTAGCTCATCATCCAGGAAGTTGAATTAGAAACAACATTTCAGTACCTTGGATCTTGCTTACATTAATGACAGGTTTCTTGCTTTCGGCGACAGGTTGACATAACAGACCTTCGACCGAAAGACTTTGTATGGTTTTCGACATCAAATCATCTATTCACACCATGCAGAATGTACTACAGTACCTTGAGAACCATTATCATCAACGGTGGTTTCTCTCGCATCTGTTAACGGCTCACATCATTGACTGGTAATCAGATGGTGTCTTCCCATGTTCAACTTCAGATCATATATTCACATGGTTAGACTCATACTTTAAGCGATCAAGTGAAAGAGATAGAAGACCCTAGATCTAGTTTCATCCAATCAAGCTGATATTTCAAGAGAAGTACCAAATCATCCGTACGATGGTCATTATTCGGATGGTCATCCTATCATGGGTATATATCTGTAGACAGTCTATATCTGTATACGACTTTATGATGTTATGATATTTTATGTGTTGAGTATGGGATATGCATCCCTCAGCAATTCATGTCCAAGATGAACATATATCATGATGTAATGTATTGTAATTGATGCAAGTCGCCATCTGCTTCAGTCTCTGCTCATCACGTCGTAAATAAAATCACTCAACATTATCATTTTTGACTTCATGCTTTAGGGGACAGCTGTTACAGGTCGATTTGGGCACCATCCCAAAACATAGATCAATATTCATTAGGGTCTATCATACTCTAAATTGGTTGCTACATGCCCTAAAAATTCATCACATTGGTGTTATTTCTTCATGAAAGTTTCACTGCTTAAATGCCAGTTGAAGTGCTCCATTGAGCCATCAACGCACCCCTAGACAATTGTAACTGCTTTACAGAGCATCTAATCCCATGCAAGGCTCCATTGCAGAGGATTTAGGCCCACTCTAGAGTGAGTTGGTCGACTCAGAGATAATTGTTCATTGGATTCCGGGAATTTTCCCAACCTCTAGTGACTTCTAGAAGTTGTTCCAGCTTTCACCTCATCTGATAGCCTCAAATTTGGAACCCATTGAAGACATTAAACCTCTTATCCTCCTATTCAGATGAATAAGGAAACATCTTCATCCATTTTTATGAAATCCATTCAATGATTCATTTATGTCAAACTACCTTCATCTAATTATAAATAGAGTACTGATCATAGTGCACAAGAGGGAAAAAAATTGTGTTAAGTAGAGTTATTCTAGTGAGATCATAGGTCTTAGAGGTATTGTGCATGTATTGTGATGATGTTGGTTTGTTGATGTTGGATATGATGAGGATGGGACTTAAGCTGGATGAGTGACAATGATCGATCAACTAGTTGTACTCTTCCTTCTACTTCATAATAAAGACATTTGTTCCTTTCCTAATGCACATGTCAATGATGTTATATGTGTGTTTATGAATTTAATCGATTCAATTTGTTTAACTTGAATATATCGTATTGAGTTTATGTTGTTTTTTGTCTTTTTTTTGCCATGTAAGGTATCAATCAAGTGAGTTAATTTGGATTGAGAGCGACGAAAGTGACGAAGGGAGGCGAGGGAAAGTGAACAGATTACAAGTAGGTTTATCTCCCTTTATCTATTCATTTTAAGGAAAAGGTCAAATATCTTTATTTCTGGTATTCCAAGTGCACCACCACACTTATGGAAAGCATACTTATCCGTAGGTTTGTATTTTCGTGAAACACAATTTAATTAAGGGAAAATTAAATCAGAAGCCTCATATGGTACCATTTTTGGGTGTCATTTTCTGGATTCCATTTCTGGTTTCCATTTTTCGATGTTTCTTGTTTCCAATTTCAACACTCCCTCTCAACAAGAAAGGAATTCAATCTATCATGATCTGGTACCTTTGGAATGTTTTGCATGCAACACTTCTCTAGTATTTTTTGATCCTCCAATTCCCGAAACTCAATAACCTCCAAAAAAATTGAATCAATATGACGCATCTGTCATTAGAGTCTCTGACTGCTGCTAACTACTTCACTGTTTATCGGAAACTCTGCACTACTACTAACTCTGCATATGTGCTATCTACACTACTACCAACTCTTATTTGCAGTCCAATATATGACATATGTCACTCTGATTTCTATCTTTCTGACATTTGACTGCATCAATCCTACTAATTCCTCCTGCTATTGTGTATTGTGGGCTCCTCGTAGCCAGGTCTGATCCATGAGACAATCCATCTCAATGGATCCTGCCCAGATTTCTTCCCTTGGGTTTATTTCTGCACATCACCCTACCTCTCATCTAGAGGTATGGTTTCGTGTGATCCCTCTTCCCATATGGCTCAAATTTTCCCCCTTCTGGAGGTTTTTGCTTGAGTGGACTCCTCCACTCAATATCCTCTCTACTTCTCCAATTGTGGCTACTCCACAACCTTCTGATACTTCTTCTAAGGCTTCATGTTGAGAGGTAATTTATGCTCTCTCTCAACCACCATGTCTCTTACCTCTACTTTTCTCCTCAAATATTTGCATGCATATTCGACCTTAAGAGCTTACAGGTTCTTGAATCGTACACTGATCTGTTTCACCCATCCCGTGGCAATGTGTCTAAGGTACACCTTTCCTTTTCTAAATATGACATCATAACAATGGTCTTCCAATACCAATATGAAGACAAGACTTTTATTTAGTCTTGAAACATACAAAACATTTGTCAGTCAGATAGGGGAGCCAGACTCCCCCTGAAAGTTAACTGTACCTATGTCAGTTGTGCTATAGCTCCTGTCATCTCCAAACACTATGTTCTGCTGGATTTCCTTCTCCTCCAAGTTACTGAAGAGATCTATATTCTTTGTCATATTGAACAAGGCACCGATGTCTAGATACCACATGCATCCCATTACAGTGTTGGCCATGCATGCAATGAGATTAAAATCAAGATCGAACTGTGAAGCTAGTGTTTCACCCACTAAAACTGTAGGCTCCTTCTTGTTTTCCTTATTCTATGGACAATTTGAGGCATAGTTCCCGAGCTCGTGACAGTGAAAATACTTGATCATGGACAATTATCTCTTGCCCTGTTCACCTTGAGACTTATTTCCCTAGACTTTCTTTCCTTTTCCAAACAATGAAAAATATTATTCTTTGTCTTTGTCAGAGGTCCCATCTCTAGTGTTTCTCCTTATCTCTTCTATTACCAAGTTGGACCACTAAAACTCCCAGTCTGGTAGCTTCTCCCTTCCATTCACAAAGTCTTGGTAACTATTCCAGCTCTTGGGAAGGCCTAGAAGATCTAGGTTCACCAAATCATCATGGGCTACTATCACAACAACACTTCCAAGCTCATTTGAACATTGAGTGAACTTTGTCAAGTATTTTGGTATCGTCTCTCCCTCCTCCATCTTGATATTTTTGAGCTTGTCTTTCAGCGCCAAATTCCTATGGTCGTTGTTATTCTGAAATGGATCTGTCAAGGCATTCCACATAGCATACGAAGTCACCTTCCCATGGATACTCAAGACAATATGATCTCGAACTCTCTCTAACAATTTCCTTCTCGCCTTTGCTATCTTCTTCTTCGATGCATCAAGAAGTTGAGCATCTGCTGTTGCGGGCTTGGGAATATCATTGTCTATGAATTCATTTAGTTTGTTGTCCTCTAGCACTGCCTCCATCCTATCCTTCCATGATATGTACTTAAAATTTCCTTCAAGATCATATTGTTGAGATTGCAACAAGATGATGATCTTAGTGAAAAGAGTCGCCTTCACTAAGTGGGCCCGCAGGCTATTTTTGGCGCAAAGTCTATTTTTAGACTATGTCTATTTTTAGACATATGGATCATGTTCTATGAGTTGCAGGATGCTATTTGTGGATGGTTGGTCAAATCGGAAAAAATAGATGGACTTCTATTTTTAGACATATTGGGCGGAATCTATTTTTAGATTGTCAGTCTAAAAATAGATATGTCGAATATTATTAGCTCTTAATAATATTTGGACTCTAAACATTATCTTATTCTCTTGGAGCACTTCAGTTAAGTGCACAGATGTGGCACAGGAGCTGACAGAAGGAATTACGCTATTCCTATGGGTTATGTGGAGCTATTGCATGGATACTTCAGTTAGAACTCATGTGACAGAGTTTGGTGGAGTTGATTGAGGAAGTTAGTGGAGTTGTATTCAGTTTAACTAATCTAAACATAGTTGAGCTATTTGTATCTAGTTTAATTGATTGATACAATTAGTGAGAGTGGTGTGAATTAATTATTAATTAATTCACTAATTATAAACTCATTAATCAACTAAAGAATACATCAGTTAACTTCAGTGCATGGACAGTTTCAGTGGAGACTAGTGCAGAGATAGGTGAAAGAGCAGGTTAACTATCAGTTGTGACTATACCGTTGCATATTTTCAACAACCAGTGATTGGAGAAGCCCATGAGGATTGCGCAGTACAAGCCAGGTGGTTCAAGTTATTTAATGAGCCATCTTACAGCATTGATTACGCAATAGAGGCTAGCTATCAGGTGGCAGAGATTGGAGCATGTGTTTTGCTAGATCTAGCTTGATTAGTGTGTAGCAATTGGAGGTTGTGCTGAGACCTTGTGAGGAGCTTTGTACAATGATTGTTACATGATCTCTATGACATATAATATATACATAGTTGGGGTTTTCAGCTTTAAGCTTTCCCATGAAATACTGTGTTCATATGTGCGAATTTTTATGGTTTTAATGTGCGCATGCAATTGATTTTATTTCCGCATGTAATGATCAATGGTAGAAGAGATTCTGTATTGTGCATGAAGCTAAAACAATGTGTGATCAGGAGAATCTTGGTGAATAATATATCAGTTATTCAAATTTCTACATGGTATCAGAGCAATATTGATCATTGGAGCAATTGCAAAACATTGAAGCGGTTGAGTTTTGTGCTGGTGGAATTCGAATTTGCAACAGTGTTTTCTTGGTGTCGAAGTTGAGATGTCTTTCAACGGATTGCGATTGGAGTATGCCCTTGAGGGCAGCTCGAATTATATTGCATGGAAGGATAGGATGGAGGCAGTGTTAGATGACAATGGGTTGAAGGAGTTCATAGATGCGGAAATTCCAAAACTCATTTTCATGATGTTGCTGATTTGATGATAAGAAAGAAATAGAAATGAAAGGTCATGGATTCTGTTGGAGGGCGTGAAGGATCACATAGTATCCAGCCTTCATGGTAAGGCTTCTCCATTCTTGATGTGGAAAGCTTTGACAAATTTATTTCAAAGCAAGAGCGACTAGAGGAAGTTGGCGCTCAAGGATAAACTCAGAAACATAAAAATGGAGAAAGGCGACAGTATGCCCAAGTACCTCACGAAGTTTGTCCAATGCAGGGATGAGCTGGGAAGTGTGGGGGTTACTGTTGATGATGAGGAATTGGTGAGCTTGGCTCTCCTTGGGCTTCCGAAGAGTTTGCTTTCCTATCAGGACTCTGTCAATGGTCGGGAGAAATTGCTAGGATGGGAGCGACTTTGGTCGGATCCTGTGCAAGAGGAGATAAGGTGGAGTACCAGGGACAGATCTTCATCAAAGAACTCAGATGAAGAAAATTGTGCTTTGGCTGCCAAAGAGAGGAAGGGGAAGAGCAAGAAGCATGCTTCTCAATCCTGTGCGAAAGGCAAGAAGCAGGACATGTCCAAGGTGAAGTGCTTTCATTGTCACCAACACGGACATTACACCACTAGTTGTCCACAGAAGAAGAAAAATAAGCAGGTTGTTGGATCTGCAGCTAGAGAGGCCTTAGCCTCGCAGTTTGAGCTGGATTTTTCGTTGATCGCATGCTTGGTCTCAAGTGTGATGGGTTCAGTGTGGTTTATTGACAGTGGTGCGTCTTTTCACATGACAGGAGATCGAGATTTGTTTACTGATCTGGATGAGAAAGATCTTGGAGTGCACATCGAGATGGGCGATGATGGTAGATACAGTGTGACCGATATCAGTACCATTTCCTTTGAGAGGGATTCTGGTAAACCCTTCGTATTGAAGGAAGTGTGCATGTTCCATGATTGAAGAAGAATCTTATCTCTCATGGGCGATGTTAGTGATCAAGGAGCAGATGTTGTCTTCAGTTGGAGCTCTACTAGCAAGGAAACCTAGACCCAAAGGATAGGGGTTCGAGTTAAGAACCTTATCAATTGCAGGTAGATGGTTGCGCAACAATGGTGGCAAGGCAGAAGGAGTGGTGAGCCTGGGATATGTAAATTTTGGCACCGGAGATTGGGCCACCTTCACCATGGAGCTTTGAAGATACTGCAGCAGATTTATACTGGGCTTCCTAAGGGTACTCTTGCGCAGTCATATCAGTGCAAGGGATGTACCTTGGGAAAATTTGTGAAATCCACCTTTCACGAGAAGGATAGTAGCGCCACAACGATCCTTGAGAGAATTCACACAGATGTGTGTGGACCTTTCTCAGTAGCTTCGAAAGCAAAGCACAGGTACTATGTGATATTTGTTGATGATTTTTCTCGTAAGTGCTGGATCTTCTTCATGCAAAAGAAGAGCGAGACATACTCAAAGTTCTGTGAGTTCAATGCACAGGTTGAGAAAGAATCAGGGAAGCAGGTGAAGGCTCTTAGGAGCGACAATGGTGGTGAATTCATCTCTGGCGAGTTCAAGGACTTTTGCAGCGCAAAAGGAATTCGAAGAGAGCTCATAGCACCTCATAACCCACAGTAGAATGGGGTTGCTGAGCGAAAGAACATAATGATCGTGGGTGCTGCATGGGCGATGTTGCATGATCAGGGCCTTCCCATACACTTGTGGGCTGAGGCATGCAATACTGCAGTATATGTGCAAAACCGTTGTCCTCACAGGATACTTGGCATGAGTACATCCGAGGAGGCATTTTCTAGTAAGAATCCTGATATTTCCCATTTGAAGATTTTTGGTTCACCTGTTTACATTCATGTGACGAAGGATGCTAGGAAGAAGCTGGAGCCGACTGCAGAGGTTGGGATATTTGTGGGGTACACTGATACACCCCACAACTATCATATGTATTTTCCAGACAGTCGCAAGACTATTGTGCGACGGGATATCAAATTTCATGAGGAGAAAGCCATGAAGTGTTCGCTTGAGAGGGAGCCACACTTGCATGTAGATGAGGAGCTATTAGTTCCTAAGGATGAGTATTTGGATGTGGATCAGCCACAAGATGAGGCTCATTGAGTGGAAGAGACCACTCAAGCAGCGCCAACCATCAGAGGGTAGAAGCGCCCTACAGAAGCTGAGCGACTGGCTCAAGATGCAGAGAAGGTTGTAGGAGCACCTACATCACAACGCAGATAGAGACAGTCACTTGACTGGTATACTGGATACATGGCTCTTATGATCAAGTGTATCGTGACAGAGCCATTCTCTTTCGAGGAATATGTGGAGGATCCCACATGGGTATATGTCATGGTGGAAGAGTATGATTCGATTTTCAGAAACAGTGCATGGGAGATTGTCCCAAGGCCGGAGGGGAAATCAGTGGTGGGTTCGATATGGATCTACAAAGTGAAGCAAGCAGCTAACGGGAGTGTGGAGAAGTACAAGGCAATATTTGTTGCCCGAGGCTTTTCACAGATTGATGGGATCGATTATGAGGATACCTTTGCACATGTCGCAAATTATTCTTCCATACGGACGATTCTTGCTCTCTCAGCGTAGATGGGGTGGCACATTCATCAGATGGATGTGAAGACTGCGTTCCTCAACGGGGTGATTGAGGAGGAGGTGTACATAGAGCAGCCCGAAGGTTTCTAGATCGTCAGCAGCGAGTCACATCTGTGCAGGCTCAAGAGAGCGATGTATGGGTTGAAACAAGCACCTCGTGCTTGGTACACACGGATAGACAGTTATTTCACCGGACTTGGATTCTTCAAGAGTGAGGTGGATCCTAACCTATACCATATTGTGGTGGAGGGTAAGTTGCTGATCATTGTACTTTATGTAGATGATTTGATTTTGACAGGTGATGAACTGTTGATACACTCATGCAAGGCTAATCTTGCAAAGGAGTTTAAGATGAAGGACTTGGGCCTCCTTCATTATTTCCTGGGATTGGAAATTTGGCAGCGCAGTGGTGGACTGTCTGTTTCTCAAGGCAAGTATGCTCGGGAGATACTGGAGAAGTTCAACATGCATGGCTGCAAGCCTATTGATACTCCTCTTCCTGGTGGATGGAGGAAGGAGGATGCTACTTCAGCGGAGGTAATGGATGCCACTATTTATTGGCAGTTGGTGGGGTCACTTATGCATTTGGTCAATACATGACCCTACATATGCTATGATGTTAACCAGCTTTCACAAGCTATGGTTAAGCCTACCAAGCTCTTATGAAAGGCAGGCAAGCATGTATTGGGATATATCAGAGGCACATCGGGATATGGATCATGGTACAGACAGGAGGATGAGTTGAGGCAGCATGGCTTCACGGATCAGTATCATCATATCAGAGATTGTGTGCAGCGGAAGATCATGTTACTTTCATACATTCCCACGGAGGATCAGGATGCTGATATCTTGACAAAGGTGCTCACCAGGAGCAAATTCGAATACCACAGAGGCAGGATAGGGGTTGCAGATAATCCATATCTTGTTGAGAGGGAGTGTTGAAAATGCAACAAGATGATGGAGCTTAGTGAAAATAAGTCGCCTTCACTAATGCTTGGGCCTGTGCTATTTTTACATGAAGTCTATTTTTAGACATATGGATCATGTTCCCAGAGCAGGATGCAGAAGCTGTGGATGTTGGTCAAGCTGAAAAATAGATGGACTTCTGTCTTTAAGACAGAGAATTCATTATTAGATCACAAATAAAATAGATATGTCGAATATTATTAGCTCTTAATAATATTTGGACTCTAAACATTATCTTATTCTCTTGGAGCACTTCAGTTGAGTGCATGAATGTGGCACAGGAGCTGACAGAAGGAATTACGTTATTCCTGAGGGTTAAGTGGAGCAATTGCATGGATACTTCAGTTAGAACTCATGTGACAGAGTTGGGTGGAGTTGATTGAGGAATTTAGTGGAGTTGTATTCAGTTTAACTAATCTAAACATAGTTGAGATATTTGTATCTAGTTTAACTGATTGATACAATTAGTGAGAGTGGTGTGAACTAATTATTAATTAATTCACTAATTATAAACTCATTAATCAATTAAATAATACATCAGTTAACTTCAGTGCATGGACAGTTTTAGTGGAGACCAGTGCAGAGATAGGTGAAAGAGCAGGTTAACTATCAGTTGTGACTATACTGTTGCATATTTGCAACAACCAGTGATTGGAGGAGCCCATGAGGATTGCGCAGTACAAGCCAGGTGGTTCAAGTTATTTAATTATCCATCCTATAGCATTGATTATGCAATAGAGGTTGGCTATCAGGTGGCAAAGATTGGAGCATGTGTTTTGCTAGATCTAGCTTGATTAGTGTGTAGCAATTGGAGGTTCTGCTGAGAGCTTGTGAGGAGCTTTGTACAATGATTGTTACATGATCTCTATGACATATAATATACAGATAGTTGGGGTTTTCAGCTTTAAGATTTCCCATGAAATATTGTGTTCATATGTGTGAATTTTTATGGTTTTAATGTGCACATGCAATTGATTTTATTTCCGCATGTAATGATCAATGGTAGAAGAGATTATGTATTATGCATTAAGCTAAAGTAGTGTGTGATCAGGAGAATCTCGGTGAATAATATATCAGTTATTCAAATTTCTACACATATTCCAGTCTCAAGCCATTGAAAGACATCTTGATCTGCTGCTGGATCCTGAAGAATAAATCTACAAATTCGAACATGTTCAAGAAAAAATTATGTTCTTCTCTTCTATTGTGATTCTTGGCGCTTTGATACCATGTAGAAAATATAACAACGGGATTAAATATGATCTTGTAATGTACCAAAATAAGATACTGAATCCTTCTACAATTTGCAGAAACAAAATTCGATCACACAATCACATAACAAGTAAGAGAAAGATATCAATCAATCGCACAACACAAGATGTATCTGGGAAAATAAACTGCTCAAAACCCCTCTATCTATATATTTCATATGATCAATATCATGAAACAATACAATGCTTTCTCTCACTAGAGAAACTACCTGCGCTCTGTTGTCTGTCTCACACTGATCTAGCTCGAATCTGGCTTGCGATAAAAGCAATCTTGGTCCAATATTTAACCTATTGCTTGCCTATGTTTGGCTTGCCTTCCTTACACATTATTGGGCTCATTGAGCCCATATTAATTAGGAAAGTACCAATTAATTATTTTGAAATCCTTCAAGGCCTTCCCGATGACCTCATGCATGTCCTGTACAATTTTATAATAGTACAACTGATAGATATCTTCCTTTTAACCCCAGTCTCAATTAGGCCTTCCTTAGAACTGACATGAAACAACTATTTATAACGGAATATCAGTTAAATGATTGATCACTACTTGTGAATTAAATCAGATTTAATTCACTAGACGTCTCACTAGCTCATCTCTCAGTTAGAACTAGTTAAACCAATTTTAACTCAATTTCTTGAGTTAACTAATTACAACTCACAAATAACTGTAACTGAACCCCCTAAAATCATGGAAAGTCCTCTACATGCCTCCTCTTTGACCTTTAACTCAAATTTCCTAAGCTAACTAAGTCTTCCTGACTCAATTAACTAGTACAAGTTGTCATGAGATGAAATTACAAATTTTCTTCCAATTTAATTAAGGGAAAATTAAATGAGAAACCTCATATGGTACCATTTATGGGTTCCATTTTCTCGATTCCATTTTGGTTGCTATTTTCAATGTTTCTTGTTTCCAATTTCAACACTTTCTTTCTCCATCAATTTCATGTTTCTCCTTTCTGCAACTCCAATCTATTGAAGTGTGTATGGAGTAGTATTTTTCCTTTCTATACCACACTTATTTCATTCGTGACAAAATTCTCCGCCATTATTTATCCTCAGCATCTTAATTTTATTCTCTGTCTAATTTTCCGTAAAAGTGTTAAACTCTTTGAACTTTTCAAAGACTTTTGATTTCTTTTTAACGAAATAAACCTCATGTCTTCCTTGAGAATTCATCTATAAATGAGACATAGTACACATACTCAGTGATGGAACCAACACTAGTCTAAACACGTCACTATGCACCAAAAGTAATATTCCCCATGACCTCCTAGAACCAAGGGGGAATATTACCTGATTCTTCTTCCCAAATAACAATGTTCACATGAACCAAAATTCATAAAGAAATTACCTTATACCATATCATTGCTATGTATTACTCAAAGGCCCTTCTCTATAATATGTCCTAGTCTTTAATGCCATAACATAGTTTTTTCTCCATAATTTGCAAAATTTTGTCCTTATTCTGCTCCATTCTCAAGAACCACAAAAATATTGCACCCCATTGGAGCGGGGTCCCCTGGGGTAAAATTTGATCAAGTTTTGTATATATTTTTGGATATGCGCGCTGCGCGGAAGATTCAAAAGGGGCTTTGGAGCGGGTCAAAGTCCCTATTTTATGTAAATGGTTTTTAAGGGTCAACTATGGGCCTCAAACCATGGTTTGATACCATAGTATATGCACGCTGAATTGATATAAATATAGATATATCGAGTCAAGTAAAGAAGGAAAGTGATATCATGCTTATGTTGATGAAAATTTCATAAGGATTTTAGTCTAAGTCTGGATTTTGGGTAGAAAAGGCTCATGTTGGCTGTGTGCGCAGAAGGGTAATTGTAAGGGAATTCTGAATGTACTGAACTGATTGGATCTTAATGCAAATACTGTTTGGTGAAGTCAAATGTGTTATGTGATTGACATGTTATCTATCTGATCAATGTGAATTTGTTCAGTTATTTCTTTAAATCGAAATTGGCTTTGTGAATGCACTTATACTTCTGTTTATGACCAAATGCATCTGCACAAGTAGATCTTATATTTTATGCATGAATATCAGTTGATTATTAAGTATATGATAGATGAATAGATATTCTTAAGTGTATTTTTTATTTCGTGCAAATATACATATACTTCATCCTAGATCAATCTGTGAAGATCTATGATTCTGTTATATGTTTATGTGCACTTGCCTATACCTGCGAGGAAGTTGAGGTAATATTTTATTGATCTATTTATGCACACATTTTTGATAAGTTATGTTACAAGTATGTTTAGGGCCACCACATCAATTTCTTCCTCAGGTTGCATAAATCTAGTTCCAACACCCCCCCATACTCCTTCAAGTGAGACTATGATCTATGCAAGCAGATCATTGACCAAAGGGTCAGTAGTTGGAGGATTTCTTGGTTGCGCAATAAACCTGAGCCTGGTTCAGTACCCCTCAAGCCAACACATCCAAAACTAATAGTGCTTACAAACAACTTATATAGAGTTCCAATATGAACTCCTCTAAGCAATATCATTGTTCCTTGAACCATCCTATAGGTATCCTTTTCAAATAATATGTTTAAATAGTCATTGCTCATCTTGCTTACATAAATAAAATTTATGGCTAATCATGGGATGTCTAGAACACCAAAGAGTGTTCTAATCCTTTTACCCATGAGCTTCAACTTGACTTTTCCTTGTCTTATGATTTTATTTGTTGAGTCATATCCTAAGAAAACATCACCACCATTGAATATTTCATACTTGCAAAAGCACTCGTGAGGAGTCAAATAAAAGGATTCTTGAGTCAACCAACCATGCCTCATAATCTACATGTGCACTTGAAGAAACCAAGTACACATCCCTCCTTCATCCGAGGAGGTTTTTTCTTATGAAAAAGGAGAAACTTTAGATCCTTCTCTTTCTCATGAATTTTAGATCTACAATCTTTCTTTTAATGTCCTTCCTTTCCACATCCCCAACATATCTTTATGTAATTTCATGAAGATTTAGATCTTCCTGTAGATTTAGATCTCTTATTCAAGGAATTATTTTTATTTTTATTCGTGAAGTGTCTTCTTATAAACAAGGAATCTTTGTTCTAGATTTCCATGTTCTTCTGTCTCATTTACTCCAATAACAATTATTCTAATATTTCATCAAGCTTTAAATTAGTTGTTTAATATATAGAAACAACCGGGCTATCCCATGAGTTTGGTAGAAAACATAAAAAAAGGATGAACTTGTATTCATTTTAAATATTAGTATCAATAGATAATAGTTGACTGACCAAAATATTAAAGGTATTTAGATGCTCTATCACTAAGTCTCCATCCTTCAACCTTAGATTATAAAAATTCTTCTACAAAATCATTTTTTTCACCAAGGACTTAGATTGATACAAAGCCCCTAAATTTTCCCACAAATCCTTTGTTGTAGCTTCCCTTGAAACATTTACTAATATTGAATATAAGAGATACAATCATATTTTTCTCTTTGCCTTTCGATCCAACTTGGTCCAATATTTTGTTGACATCCATTTTGGTGAAGTACCCAGATCCATGGCAATTGGCATTGATCCTTGTCCACCAATAAATCTTCCATTTTGAGCTTCCATAACTTAAAACTCTCCCAGTTGAATATATCGATCTCTATCTTTCAACTACTCACCATTTCCTTTTCACCACAAGAAAAACTTCCTTAGATCTCCCATTGTAGTGTGGTCTAGCACAGGCCCGAGCCAAACCCCTTAGCCACAAAGGAATCCCCTTGAAGCCAAAATTGTGTTGATACCAAATGTATGTTTGAACCTTGTATAATGAATTGTTGCAAACAAATTCTTAATAAAACAAAAAATATGCAACAACAAACACACACATTAGAATAGAGATTTTGTTCTTGAAACCCAAAAATTGGGAAAACCAACAAGATATTTTTAATATATATATGTATATATATATATATATATATATATATATATATATATATATATATATATATATATATATATATATATATATATATATATATATATATATATATATATATATATATATATATATATATATATATATATATATATATATATATATATATATATATGTATATATATATATATATATATATATATATATATATATATATATATATATATATATATATATATATATATATATATATATATGTCCCACAACATCCATGAATTTACAATCCATTTACCCTAGATTAGAATACAACCGTAGTTCCTTAACCGAAACTGCAAAACCATGCAAAAAACCACCGTGCACCATAAAATCACAATTAGTAAAACCATGTGTCGAAATATTCCAAAAGAAGATGCAAAAAACCGTTGAAAAAAAAATTTAGGGGTGTTTCCCCTGAACCACAATGCAAGGGGGCTTCCCCCTTGCTACGCATCATGCATTTTTACAAGGTGTGGGGATAGTTGTGCAAAGAATATAGCAAATACCAAACAAAGGAAAATCACGAATTGATAGAGAAGTAAGTAAAAAGGGGTCATGTATAACAATACAAAGCTTTTAGGAAATTTAAAATTCCAAGCTCCTATGGGCTTCCAGTTGAATTATTTGTATCATGTTATGAATTTTTGAAAAATGATTTGAGGGTGATTGTGTCATCGATAATTTTAGATAAAATTCTAGTTGCATTCAACACAACCTTCATAGCCTTGATTCCAAGGGTTGATAACCTAACTTCTTTTCAAACTTTTCAACCAATTTACTATGTGATTGCATATATAAAATCATATCAAATATTATTGCTAAAAAATTAAAAGAAATCATATCTAGGGGGATCTCTATTTAATAGTTTTTATTTTTGGAGGGGAGACAAATTCATGAGTAAATAGGGGTTCCTAAAAAATGGTTGCATTTAATCAAGGTAATAAAATCAAAAGAAATGGTTGTAAAGTGGAAATATCAAAATCATATGACATGGTGGGTTATCTCTATATCCGATTAATAAGAACCAATTTGGGGTTTTGTGCTCAATTTGTTTCTTGGTGATGAATTGCATCACATCTATTTCTTTTTCTATTCTTATAAATGTTGCACATTTACCATTCTTTAGGATAGAAAGATGACTTATATAGGGATGCATATTATCCCCACTGTTGCGAAGACAATCCCCTCTACTGATAGAGGTGATCTCTCTAGCCATAGAGTGGGCCTAACAACACACGAGACTATCTAACGAACCCTTTCCTATCTTGTACTCAAAATGAAAGAGGAATAAAAATAACCTACCTCTTCATGATGCTTTCGTCAAATCCTTTGAAGAAGGCCTTGAATCCCAGATCCTTCAGCCTCGCTCCTCGCTGGTTGTGACATTCGAATACCTGTAGGAGATCAAGAGACAACAGCAAACAACATGATAGGATACATAAGATACATAAAATACAAACTACCTAACATATCAATGAGTATTATGCTACTTGCCTAGATATCTAGACAAATATGGAAAGTGAAACATCAGATGTATTATTAATATATAAAAGAGGAAGCATACAATTGTATCCTTGATGTTGGAGACCTCCCTTTGGTGATTTCCAAGTCTGAACCAAGGCTCTTCAAGTAATCCTTCTCCCAAGTGGCAACTTGGGCATTATCTTAGCATAGGGATGCAAAGAATTATGATCAGGCTAAACCAACAATGACCAAACAGTAGTGGAGGGAGTGGATTCAATTTATAGGAAGGGAGAGGGATTTAGAATCCCATAAAAGAAGGAGGAAGGCCCACTTATCAAAGGAAAATCCCCTATTGATAATATCAATAGCTCCAAATGAGAGAGCTTGACCACATCTCCAGCGTACACCATCCAACTCATCGTTCTGGAAGCTTCTAGTGCATGAAGCTTCTCCTCCATTTGAGGAAACACTACCAGAAAAGGTTCATTGCAGTTTTTCCAATCAGAAGGGACTTGACATCGCTAGGCCAGAACATGCAACCTACCATCAACACGAGTAGACAACTGGTTAAGAGCGTTGACCCAAAAATTTAGGTTTTGAGATAAGCTTCTTCAGAAATTCTTCAAGGCAACTTTCTTTTAGTCTTCAAAGGATATCTCAATTTATTTTTCCCAGGTGGATATAATATATAATATTCGTCACATGGCACTTCGGGATTAGGGATGGGAAGTGAACACAATGACAATTTTTTATGTAACATATGCCCTGATCAGGTGCTCAGTGTTAAAGCTCAAAAATGAAAGTGCTCAGAATCAATTGGAAACAGAATGACAACGAAGAGCTCATCACCAGGAATCCGATGCAATTCGTCTTATCGAAAATTGACTTTAGATGAGGAAGATAGAGCCTGTTGTTCATTTTCCTAAACAACTAAAAAAAACAGAATGTTGACATGGCAGCCTAGTCAACAAAGAAATGGATATTCTTGGAATATTTCATCATTTTCGCCCAATGACACTATGACAAGTGTCATTGTAGGATTCGCTAGAAATTTTGGGTTAAGGTGAAATTTTTTTATGTTACCACCAAGGTCAAATTTCAAATTTTAATGGTCGAATGATTTTTTTTATATGGTTGGATAGTCCAACCAGAGGCGGACACATGGTGCAGCCAGGGGCCACCACGTGCCCCCTCTGGTCGACCAAGGTTTGGACGAATTTCAATTATCAATGGTCAAATTCCGAATTACATTATTCAAAGGCCGAAATATTTATTTAAGTGCCAAAGTTCGGGTTATATTTTATTGAGAAAACTAATACATAGAGGTTGGGCGGAGGTCGGGGCTCAACCCCATGACCTCCCCCACAATATGTGTATGTCTTACCACCAATCTGCACCATTAGTTCTTATAAAACTATGATCGCGGTGTATATTTCAATACGTATGGTATGAATGGAGGGGGTATGAAGGGGGCCAGCCCCCTCACCATAGGACCTAAGGTGGAGACTGTGGCAGAGTTTATGACTAATGGTGGAGATTAGTGTTAATACGAGTTATTTAACCCATAAACAAATGTTAAATGCACTTATCATATAATTAATTCCAGATTATATTAATGTGCCCGATTAGCGTTAAACCGAGCTTATCCCTAATTAAACTCTTACTTTATTTAATTAAACCTGAGTTTAATTCGGTGGAGAATATGGCGGTCTACCAAATTCGTTGTTGCCCCCAAATTTAGCGGCCCTAACTGGAGTTTTCTCCAATTTTAGTGGGGTTTCCTAGGCCATAATTGAGGAGGCCATAACTTTTGCAAAATTCAACCGAATTGGGAGCAAGAAGAGCCTATTATGGATTATTTGGACATTCTGAACACATTGAAGTAGGTTTCAGGAGCAGTAGATGAATTTAAATAGCATTGTTTTCACATTTGAGCTAATACAAAGGCACAAGCCATGGAAGCTAGACCGAGGAGATGTAGCCCAAGAGGGGTGAAATCCTTCATCATAACACTGTGCTAATGGATCATTTTTATGGTTTAATGTACATTTTATTGCTCTTGTTCAACATTGTATTTTAATATGTTTATGCTCATAAATTTAACATAAAATTCATTACATTTACATGTTTAACACTCACAGACACCTCAAGAAACCTATGCACATGAAGCAAAAGATCAACAATTTGTTTATAATTCTGAAGATGAAATTGTGCTAACATTTAGATTTAGATCAAGGTGGTATCAAAGCCTGGTTGAAAGGTTGGAAAGGTTATTTTCTTTATTTTCTTGAGTTTTGTGCAAGTAGGGTTTTAACAATTGCAAATTTGTGATGCTTACAAGGTTAAAGTTGTAGAGAGGAGAAGGTAAACTATTGGTTGCTAGTCTTGAGGTTAGGACCAGAAGAAGGAGAGCCACAAGGGCACCATCTCCACCCAAATTTTCACTCACCGCTGCACTTGAAGCACCTCAATTTTTATCTCTAACTAAGATTGGAGAGCTACAAGTTACATCAGAAGCTGAGCTTGATTCCATAGCCATCATGTCAGGTGTTGGAGAGATTGAAGGTCTTTCAGAAGAAGAATCATAAAAGAATGCTTTCTATAAACTAACTGAAAGGGTTAGGATCCTCTTTGAAGCGAGGGACATCAGGATGGTTGGAGAGAATTCTAAGTCTTCACATGGAGAGGGAACCTCAGAAGGAAAATATGATGAAGAGAAGGATTCAAAGGGCAGTGGAGGAAATCCTCCTCCATCTCCACCATATTCATCATCGTCCTCATCATCACCATCATCATCATCTTCCACTTCCACATCCAAAACCACCCATACTCACTCAAAAACCACAAAAGGAAAAAATCCCTTACTCAAACTTGATGTCAAACTTGAGCTTCCAATGTATAATGGTGAGGTAAATGCAGAGAAGTTGGACAATTGGATTTATCAATTGGAGGTTTATCGCATAATTCATAACCTTCATGAGGATGACATAAATATTCAATTGGCTTCCTTGAGGATGGAGGGATCAAAACTTGTATGGTGGGAAGCAAGGACTCAAGAAGAGATTAAAAACTACGGTAAGATCTCAATGTCTTGGTCAATTTTTATTGCTTCCATTAAAAGAAAATTGTATCCTCTAGCTTACATACAAAAGCCATTGTGGATTGGAAAAATTTTAGACAATTGAAAGGGAAAAGTGTGCAATATTATACTCATGAATTTAGGAGAAGATATATTATTTTGGGTATTAATTTTATTCTCAAG
Source organism: Pinus albicaulis (assembly GCA_034641835.2). Classification (NCBI taxonomy): domain Eukaryota; kingdom Viridiplantae; phylum Streptophyta; class Pinopsida; order Pinales; family Pinaceae; genus Pinus; species Pinus albicaulis. The sequence goes on along the minus strand of CM076570.1, from coordinate 715,623,696 downwards.
AAACTTTGTTAAATTATATTGGGGGTTTGCAGAGTTACCTTAGGCACACTATTCTCATGTTCAATCCCACAAACTTATATGATGTTTTCTTTCAAGCCACGCATTAAGAAGCAAGAGGGAAACATAGTGTAGATGAGAAAAGTGATAGTTTCCTTGAGTATGAGGGTAAAGGAAAGGGAAGTTTAATGGAAGAGGAAAGATAAATAGCTCTATCAAAAGAGAGAAAGAGAAACTCACATGTAAACATTGTTCAAATAATGGCCATGATGAAGACCATTTTTGGTAGCTTCATCCAGATTTGAAGCGAAACAAACTAAAAGCCAAATAAAAGGGGAAAAGTGTTGCAATCATTGAACATGACTTAGGTTCAGATTCAATAGATGAAACCAATATTACAGCAATGGGTTTGAAAGGGAAGAACACAACAAGCACTAGTTATTCAAGTTGTTCCAATGTAACTCAAGATGAAGATATAAGAAATGAAATTTTCCATATTATAGTCGTTTCTAAACATACCAAGATAGACACACTTTTTGATAGTGGTTCTCAAGATAATTTGATTTCCGAAGACTTAGTTAAGGAGCTAAACCTTGAAATTGTTAGACATCCAAGACCTTATCCTTTAGGGTGGATATGCAAGAATGAAAACTTGCAGGTAACAAGGAAGTGCATACTAAGGTTTGCCATAAATTTGAACTTTCTTGATGAATTTGAACTTGATATGGTGTCGCTTGAGATTTCAGGTATTGTTTTGGGAAGTCCTTATCTTTATGCTAGGAAAGCAGTATTTCATCGCCATGAGAATAAGTATCACTTTTTTAAATATGGAATTGAGTACATAGTTAGAGCACATAATAATAATACAAGTTTGTCTCTTATACATGCAGAAGAAATGAAGAGAATAGTGAATGCAAGTCAAAATTTGACATTGTTAATGATCAAACATAGAGATGTTTTGAATGATGCCTTTCAAAGAGATGCATAGAATGAACAAGTTAATTTCATTGAAGTTTCTTATGCTTGTAATGAGATGTTTCAGAACTCTAACAGGGTGCCTTTGAAAGGAGGTAAACAAGATGTGACAGATTTTCAACAGTCAACATGAGTGTTGAGCAGTGTTGGAAACAAGATGCCGGTGCAAGAGAGTGCAAAGGTAAAAAAGAAAGCGACAAAGCAATTTGACAAAGAAGGCATAGGTTCCACAAGTGCTTTTTTTTTTGTTTCCAAAAGGTACATGGAAAATGGTGAAATTACTTGGTCAAAAGTCGACGCAAGTACAAAGCAAGGGCAGCTAAGAATCACCATGACGACAGTGTGCGAGGTGAGACAGTTTTTAAGTTTCCCTGGATTGATGACCAAGGTAGGAAAAAGTTTTTTAATGCAAGAACAACTTTCTTCACTGCAAATTTAGGGAAATTACAGCGTGACGGTGTCTACAAAAGCAAGAGAGGGTCTCAAGAGTCAAGGGAAAAGCTTAGTTTTTGTGAAAAGCCCCAATTGATGAAAATGGGAAAATTTCAGTGTATTGAGACTGGAAGGGTGAGGTAATTGTACCCTCATCCACATGATCAGTAATCAAAGATATTTTGGGGTCCAAAAGGCTTCTATTGGGGAGGAATGATCAGGTGCTCAGTGTTAAAGCTCAAAAATGAAATTTCTCATAATCGAATGGAAACTAAACAACAACGAAGAGCTTGTTGCCAAGAATCCGACGCAATTCGTTTCATTGAAAACCGACTCCAGATGAGGAAGATTGCTCATGGCAGCCTAGTCAGCAAAGAAATCGATATTCTTGGAATATTTCGTCATTTTCTCCCAATGATACTATGAAAAGTGTCACTGCAGGATTCGCTGGAAAGTTTGGGTTAATGTGAAATTTTTTTATGTTACCACCAAGGTCAAATTTTGAATTTTAATGGTTGAATGAATTTTTTTTATATGGTTGGATAGTCCAAGCAGAGGCGGACACGTGGTGAAGCCAAGGGCTGCCACATACCCCCTCTGGTGGACCAAGGTTTGGACGAATTTCAATTATCAATGGTCAAATTCCAAATTACAGTATTCAAAGGCCGAAATATTTATTAAAGTGGCAAAGGTTGGGTTATATTTTATTGAGAAAAATAATACACAAATTTTGGGCGAAGGTCGGGACTTGACCCCACGACCTCCCCCACACTATGTGTATGTCTTACCACCAAGCTACACCATTAGTTCTTATAAAACTATGGCCACGACGTATATTTCAATACGTATGGTATGAATGTTGGGGGTATGGAGGGGGCCAGCCCCGCCATCCATCCCCCTCACCATAGGACCTAAGGCAAAATACAGTGGCGGAGCTTATGACTAATGGCAGAGATTAGTGTTAATACGGGTTATTTAACCCATAACCAAATGCTAAATGCGCTTATCATATAATTAATTCCATATTATATTAACACACTCGATTAGTGCTAAACTGAGCTTATCCCTAATTAAAATCTTACTTTATTTAATTAAACCTGATTTTAATTCGACAGAGAAGATGGTGGTCTACCAAATTCAGCGTTGCCCCCAAATTTAGCAGCCCTAACTGGAGTTTTCTTCAATTTTAGTGGGGTTTCCTAGGCCAGAATTGAGGAGGCCATAAATTTGGAAAAATTTGACCAAAGTGGGAGAAATAAGAGTCTATTATGGATGATTTGGAAATTCTAAACACATTGACGTAGGTTTCAGGAGAAGTAGATGAATGTAAACAACACTTTTTTTACATTTGAGCTAATATAGAGGCCCAAGCCATGGAAGCTGGACCAAGGAGATGTAGCCCAAGAGAGGTGAACTCCTTCATCAACACACTATGTTAATGGTTCGTTTTGATGGTTTGTTGTATATTTTATTGCTAATGTTCAACATTATGTTTTAATTTTTTTATGCTCATGAATTTAACATAAAATTCAGTACATTTACCTATTTAACACTCACAAACACCTCAAGAAACCTATGCACATGAAGAAAAATATCAACAAATTGTTTATAATTATGAAGATGAAATTAGCACAACAAAACTAACATTCAGATTCAGATCATGCCCCTAAAGCATGAAGAAAAAACATGGAATGATGGGTGAAATGTTTTACGAACCAAGGCAAGGACTCAGAGAAATGCAAGGGAACCTACCAAATCAAACACAATACAATATATGACATCACTGATATGAATATGCCTAATAACATATCTCTTAATAGGCATTAAATAAAACATAAACCCACGACATGGTCGCAGCCATCCATATGAAAGAGATCATGGAAATGGATCCACGTTATGGTCACAACCATCTATATAAAAAGGATCATGTGTATTGTAGGTTTTAACCTTGAAATCGTAAATTATTTCAATACAAAATTCCTATACCGTAAAAATAAACAATAGCGAGAGCATAAAAAATAAAACAGATAAACACAGAGATTTTCCCCTGGATCCCGAATTGGGATGACCAACTTGATTTTTCATTATATTCCTTTTAGTGTTACAACACACATATATATATACATGTCGAAGCATACATAAACCCCAATCCATAAACCCTAGATTAGAACATAACCGCAGTTCCCTTGACCGAATCTACAAAAATACCAGGGGCCAAAAACCATCGTACCCTAATACCATGTGCAAAACCATGCACAAAACCATGGGTGGGTCTGACAATGAGTGGGTCCGCACACCAACAAGGCTGCCTCCTCCCCGTGACCCCTCACACCCCCTCAAATAAGAACATACAGCCACAAAGGCCCATGAAAGAATATAACACATACCCAACACTCTCCCACTTGTTGTTTTCTTTCCACAGGGGGCCACAGGAGAGCTTAGTCATTGGGTCAATTCTTCAACACCCATTGTTTCTCTACACCAAGAGAACTTCTGAGTGCTCACAAACTTTGTTAATGCATCTGCAACATTCTTCAAAGTGTCCACCTTTACCAGCAACACCCTTTTAGCCTCAACCATATCTCTAACAAAGTGATATTGAACATCAATGTGCTTTGTCTTTGAATGGTAAGCAGGGTTCTTAGCCAAGAAAATTGCTCTTTGGCTATCATAGTCTATCCTTATAGCTTGTTGTACCAACCGCATACTTGAACACAATCTTTGCAACCAAACTGCTTCCTTGCTTGCATGAGTGGTTGCTATGTATTCTACCTCTGTAGTTGAAAGAGCTACTACAGACTATCTTTTACTCATCCAACTGACTGCGCCTCCAAATAGGCTAAAAACATACCCACTTGTAGATCTTCTTTGGTCCAGATCTCCAGCCCAGTCTGCATCAACAAAACCACGAATGTCCAACATTCTTTCCAATCCTGGTCTTCCCTGGTAGCACAAGCCATAATCACTAGTGCCACGTAAATATCTGAAAACCCGCTTCACTGCTGTCCAATGCTCCTTCCCCGGGTTTGACATAAACCTGCTCAATACTCCCACTGCATGTGCAATGTCTGGTCTAGTACAGACCATTGCATACATCAGGCTACCCACTGCACTTGCATATGGAACACGGGACATATCCTCCTCTTCTTCTTGTGTCTTGGGACACTGTTCAGTAGATAGCTTTACACCTATAGGAATAGGAACATTCACCGGTTTACTATCCTGCATATTGAACCTCTGCAGTATAGTCTCGACATACTTCCTCTGGTTTAACCAGAGCTTCCTCTTTTCCCGATCTCTCTTAATTTCCATGCCCAAAATATAGTTTGCAGCACCCAGATCCTTCATGTCGAATTTGGAGAACAGTTGTGTCTTCAAATCTTGGATAATTTCTTTGTCATTTCCAATCAACAACATATCATCCACATACAAGACCAAATAAATAACACGGTCACCAATTAATTTAAAATAAACACAGTGATCCTCCTTGCTTCTGGTGAAGCCAAGTCCCCGTATATAGGTATCAAATTTCTGATACCACATCCTTGGTGACCGTTTTAACCCATACAGAGACTTCTTCAACCTACATACTAGTTCTTTCTTACCCCTCACCATAAAGCCTTCAGGTTGCTTCATGTAGATCTCCTCTTCTAGATCCCCGTGAAGAAATGTTGTCTTCACATCCATCTGTTCTATCTCAAAATAAAATGCAACAGCAACAGATAAAAGTAATCTAATAGAAGTAACTTTGGCAACAGGAGAAAAATATCACCAAAATCAATTCCCGACACCTGGGAATAACCTTTTGCAACCAACCGAGCTTTGTATTTCTCCACCTTGCCTTCTACATTCATCTTCTTTTTAAACACCCATTTTCTCCCGATGGGCTTCCTTCCAGCCAGCAACTCCACTAGATCCCATGCATTATTTTTGTGCAAGGATGCCATTTCATCAACCATGGCCTCCTTCCAGAGTTTTCCATCCTCTCAATCTACTGCCTACCTGACAGTTCTGGGATCATCATCAGTTATAGTTAAGGCAAAACCTAAACAAAAATTAGATGGACTATACCTTTCTAGTTGCCTTCTTTCCCGAGTTGATCTTCTCACAGCTGGAGTTTGTGGCTCTTCCTCTTCTGAGTCTTCTTTTGTTGTAGAGTCTGATTCATCCTCCTTTAGCTCAAACTCTATCTTCTTAGGTTCCTTTGGTAGGAATTCATGTGTAACAATATATTTCACCTCTCTAAACACCAAATCTCGGTTGTACACAACCTTCCTTGTTTCTGGGTTCCAAAGCTTATAACCCTTTAAACTGTCCTTATAGCCAATAAGGATGCACCTTTCATATTTATTATCCAACTTGGTCCTTTTCTCCTTTGGAACATGTACATATGCATCACATCCAAATACCCTTAGATGTGAAAGAGAGGGTTTCTTACCAGTCCATACCTCATGTGGAGTCTTATCCTCCAATGCTGATGAAGGTGATCTGTTAACTAAGTAACATGCAGTCTCCACTGCCTATGCCCATAATTCTTGTCCTAACCCAGTACCACTGAGCATGCTTCTTGCCTTTTCAATCAGCGTTCTGTTCATTCTTTCTGCGACTCCATTTTTCTGAGGTGTGTATGGAGTAGTCTTCTGCCGTGCTATACCACACTTCTTATAGAACTCTTCAAATTCCTTCTTGCAGAACTCCCCACCATTATTTTTCCTCAATGCCTTTATCTTCTTCTCTGTCTGGTTTTCCACCAGAGCCTTAAATTCTTTAAATCTGTCAAAGACTTCAGATTTCTTCCTCAAGAAATATATCCATGTATTCCTTGAGAATTCATCTATGAATGAAACATAGTACACAGACTTTCGCAGTGATGGAACTGACACAGGTCCAAACACATCACTGTGCACAAATTATAATATCTTGTTCGCCCTCTTAGCACCAGAAGGAAAACTCACCCGATTCTTCTTCCCATATACACAATGTTCATAGAAATCAAAATCCAGAGAGCAATTAGACATACCTTCTACCATACCATTTCTATGCAGTATCTGAAGGCCCTTCTCTCCAATATGTCCAAGCCTTTGATGCCATAGCATTGTCTTTTCTCCAGAGATAGCTAGGCTTTCCGCTCCACTTTCAGGAACCATAGAACTGTTACACCCATCAATAATAGTGCTACCTTGTATCTTGTATAGATTTCCAGTCCGAACTCCCCACATTAATACCAGTGCTCCCTGAACCATCTTGCAGGCATCTTTCTCGAACACTGTTTTTACACCTGCATCATCCAGCTTGCTTACAGAAATCAGATTTCTAGCCAATGCGGGAATATGCAGAACACCAAGAAGTGTTATAATCCATCCACCTTGCAGCTTCAGCTTGACCTTTCCACGTCCAACGATTCTGGCCTTCCTATCATCCCCTAGGAAGACATCACCACCATCATATTTCTCATACTCGCAGAACCACTCCCGATGGGGAGTGAAGTGAAAGGATGCACCTAAGTCAATCAACCATGACTCATGATCTACACGTGTATTTGAAGAAGAAGCCAAATACACATCCCCACCTTCATCCGAGGTGGTTTTTTCCTCTGCAGAAGGAGCATCATCAGATCCCTTTCCTTTCTCAGGAGCTTTAGATCTGCACTCCTTTTTGTAGTGCCCTTCCTTTTCGCATTTCCAACATACCTTTACAAACTTTCCAGGAGATTTAGATCTCCCTCTAGATTTGGATCTCCCACTCGAAACCTTATTCTTGTTTCTGTTTTGGGACCTTCCTTGTACATATAAGGCATCTCCATTCTGGCCCTCCATATTTCTTCGTCTCATTTCCTCCGACAACAAGGCTAAGACAATGTCATCAAAATTCAAGGTAGTTGTATTGCTACCTATTGCAATAACCAGATTGTCCCACGAATCTGGTAGAGAACACAACAAAATGATGCACTTATCTTCATCTGATATTTTAATATCAACAGATGACAACTGACTTACCACAGTATTGAAGGCGTTCAGATGCTCTGTCACCGAGTCTCCATCCTTCATCCTCAGGTTATACAGCTTTTTCCGCAAGAACAACTTATTCACCAAAGACTTAGATTGGTACAAAGTCCCAAGTTTTTCCCACAAATTCTTCGTCGTAGCTTCCCTAGATACATTCAAAAATACTGAATCTGAGACACACAACCGTATTGTGCTCTTAGCCTTCCGATCCAGTTTCTTCCAGTATTCATCTGACATTGTCGTTGGTTTAGTACCCGTATCTACCACGATCCACTGATCTTTATCCACCAACAGATCTTCCATATTGAGCTTCCATAACTCAAAACTCTAACCATTAAATTTCTCGATCTCTATCTTTCCACCGCTCGCCATCCTCTTTCACCGCAAGAATCAATTCCACAGATATCCCACTGAACAGGGTCTACCTCAGGCCCAAGCAAAAAACCCTCAACAGCAAAGGCGTCCCCTTGAAGCCGAAATAGCTTTGATACCAAATGTAGGTTTTAACCCTGAACAGAAATTATCTACACACGAATCTTATAACAGAAAATAAACAATATCGAGAGCATAAAACATAAAACAGATAAACACAGAGATTTTCCCCTGGATCCCAAATTGGGACGACCAACTTGATTTTTCATTATATTCCTTTTAGTGTTACAACACATATATATACATGCCGAAGCATACATAAACCCCAATCCATTAACCCTGGATTAGAACATAACCGTAGTTCCCTTGACTGGATCTACAAAATACCAGGGGCCGAACACCATCGTACCCCAAAACCATGTGCAAAATCATGCACAAAACATGGGTGAGTCCGCCTATGAGTGGGTCCGCACACCAAACAAATTTTCGCCGGGGCACTACCCCGGACCCCAACAGTGGGGGCTGCCTCCCTCCTTGTGACCCCCCTGCTACCCCCGACGCAACGTACAGTGCGTGGGGCTAGTCGTGGAAAGAATATAACACATACCCAACATGTACAATCATGAATACTCAATAACTCCACGCAACTTGGATAATAAAAAATGTGATCCTAGGTCTTCGTCTCAATCTCAATCTACCTAATGTACGAATATAACCATGTGAATATATGTGTTGATGTCGAACATGATAGAAACCACTTGATTATTGGTCAATGATGAAAATCGTTAACAGGTACGAGAGAGACCACCAATAATGACGATTACCCTCAAGTTACAACAACACAATCTACAAGTGTGAATAAATGTGTTGAAGTTGAACACTTTGAGAATTATCTGATCGAAGGCCTATGAGGTGAAACTATCATCAAACACGAATAAATTTCCATTGAGGCATGCAAGCTCCAATGTACTGAAAAGGAGTTTCTAAATCATCTTGCGGGATAATGAGCTGAAGTCTACAAGAAGTGCTTCATCAAAGGAGGGCCATGATGATTCCCACATAATCGAAATGAAACAAAGGATGTCTTAAGATAATAAGAGTGATTCAATATTGTTGTAGAGGGGGTCAGATAAGAAGAGGATGTTTTAATTTCACAAAAAATAATTCTCTTGAACATATCAGTAACACGATTCCCCCATTATTTATAACGAGTACCTCTTTATTTTTTATAGCCAACATGAAGAGGATAACATATGCTGAGCGTGTAATTTCATTCTTCGAATGAATCCATCCTAGTAATTTTAACGAGTCTTAGGAAGGAGCAACTCGGTCTCATCATGGTGACAAGTCTTCCACTATTTAAGTTTTTACGAGTCCGGCGGAAGAGTAACTCGGTGTCTTTTTCATGTTTAGGGAATTTGAAAAGGACACAGAAAATAAAACTCCATCAGGTAATTTTCTGTAAATCTTCCCTCGAATCCGAAAAGGTAGAAAACAACATCTAAGATAACCTCTTAACCATGTTCGATCAAGGTATTCCTTTTTCATAAATAGTCAATCTCAGCCTAAAAAAGAGGTAAACGTATACTAAGACGATGTCAATTCATTTAATTTAACAAGTTCAAAATGACAAGTACTCGGTGATATTTTCATTTTTTGAGAGTCAAAAAAGAGCTTAAATTTGACTCCTCCTGGAGGAATGAGTGGTATAAAAGGTAGCAACTGGTTCCGGTGATGGTGGAACTACTCAAAAACAATTAAAGGCCAAATGGTTGGCTAACATGACCACTCATCGTAGTGGTTCCTTAGGAAAGGGTAAAACAACCAAGTGAAGGTGGATGACCGACCAAACAGATGGTGATGATGGAATGACAAAACCAAGGCTCATTTGGAAAAATGGGCTAATAAAAAGGGTAAGCACAAGAGGCATATAGGAATGGTTTCATTTTTTACACAAGCTTGAAAAAAGTAACTATGCTTGAAATTGGGTTCATTTTTAAACAAGCTTGAAACATGACGAAAAAATATGCTTGAAAATTTTGCATGCCCCCAGCTTCATCTCATTCACCTAAGCAGACTACTGGTTACTAACAGGTGGATGGAATGAATGTTCATTTATGAGATCAACTGAAATACTCAACCAAGAATTTCTGAGATCTAGTAAGAGACACGAAATGAAAGGGAATTTGTTTCATTTTTTAATGAGCTTGACACAGTAAAATAATTATGCTCATGAAACCTTGTTTTATTTTTTAACGAGCTTGACACAAGAAAAGGAACTATGCTCCGAAGAGCTTGTTTCATTTTTTGAGCTTGACACAAGAAAAGGAACTCTGCTTGAAGAGCTTGTTTCATTTTTTAAGGAGATTGACACGCGAAAAAGAACTTTTCTCCGAAGATCTTGTTTCATTTTTTAAGGAGCTCAACACAAGAAAAGGAACTCTGATCCGAAGAGCTTGTTTCGTTTTTTAAGGATCTTGAAACAAAAAAATAACTCTACTTCGAAGACCTGATCATGGCCCATAAAATTTCATGGCTTCCAAGATGTTCTCATCAGATGGGAGAACAACACTTTGGAAATTAGGTTCCAATGCCCCCAGTACATGGTGCACTATATCACTAACTAGATCATCAGTAGACATGAGTATGGAATAGGTAGCCACATAATTGACCTGTGGCGAGGATGATACCACTTGCATGTAAGGGATATTAAGGGATGTTGGTTTATTGGGAGCCATATTAGGACCAATTAATTATAGTTGATCAATGGTCACAATTATTCCTTCATGTGGGAAACACATTAGGCGAAAGGGAGAAGAGACAAGAGCTCCCATGACATAAGTATAGTCACACCTAAGGAGTAAGTTAAAGTCCAAAGGGCCTTGGATAACCATCACATCTATATAGATATTCTTTCCTCCCAAAGTAATAGGCAACTTTGGAAGGATCCCTAATGATTGACTAGTTCCTCTATTAAACAGTAACATATTCTGGGTAACGGGCACAAGCTACAAAGAACCAAAATATTTCCATGTAGTTGAGGATAGAATACTAATAGATGTGCCTTCATCTATTATTTTTCTAGGTACAAACACATTATAGGCATGTATTGTGATCTCAAATGACACGTAAGAAGGAAGATGGTATCCTGTCAGTTGAATCCAATCAAAGGAAGCAGATAGATTACTTGGGGGGGGGGGGGGGGAAGGGTGGGGGCTACCGTAGGAACAGGAAAACTGCCCCCTTGTGTTACGAGAATAGGAGGATCACCCTCTTGTATTATGGGAACGAGAGGATTTCCCTCTAGTTCATGGTAATCTGAAGAAGAAAAAAATAACCTGAGTGGTATGAGGTTCACTCTCTATGGGAAAGGTATGATCAACTGAAGGGGAAATCAGGTCAACCACTTTTTCAACTAATGGTTGGTCGGGAATGGACATGTGGGATCCGCGTTTAGAGACAGTGGGATTGACCAGAGATGACTTCTGATTGATCACTTGATCAACTAATAGAGGATCAGGTGAAAGCTTCTGGTAACTAGCTAGAAGGAAAGGCTAAGAAGTTGTAAGGTTATCCAACACTTTTGAGGCTTCATCCCTATAAGTAAAAAGGTGAGTGGGATGATTCCCTTCACATATATTACAAGGAAATTTGAATTTACCCTGTTTCCCATGAAATTTTCTATCACTATTTGAGGGTTTATCACCAACATGATCTCGAGAGGCTGTTGATAAAGGTTGATGTGAGCCGGTGGACCACACTTCCAATACCTTGGGAATACAGGGACAATCTCTAAGAATTTGACCACCCTTGCATAACTTGCAAAGGAATTTTACTTTTCGGGACTGAATGGAAGGTTTTTCAACATCAATTGCGTCAGTAGCGATGGGCGCTTGGTTCCCCCCTTTCTTATTTTACTTCTTCTTCTTCGTACTCTTCTTCTTATTCTTAGCTTCATGGTTACTAGAATCCAAACTTTCACTATGCGAAGTGGAATAACGGGGTGAAGAAATATATGAAGAAGGCGATTGGTCAACTTTAGGGTCAACATGAGGTTAAAACTGTTCAGGTGGAGGCGAAATTGGTTGAGAAAAAGATTGGAAATTTGGAACCACATGGGTTGAAAATAACCAAACTCGCAAACCAATGGTTAATATCAGGAGGGACAACGTTGCCATATAGGGAGTGTTAGTGTAAGAGTATGAATTTTCCCATTAGTGATCAAATTACTCATTTTTCATTCATTTTAGGGGTCCCACTCTGAAATTTTTATCATTTCGTTAAGTCATGCAAAAAATTGATTCACTGATGGTAGCCCAAGTCATAACACCTCACTCTCCCTCAAAATTTCACATTTGCTAGCCCACCTTCATGTCTTGCTGAGCATTAAAACACTTTTTAAAAGCTCATTTCACTGTCTTATGTCAGTCAAAGTCAACCATGGAGTCAAGGTCATTCAAGGTCCCATTAAGTCATTAGGTTTCATTGTTCACGGTCCAAAATGCACCATTTCATCTCAATAAGGTTAGGAAAAGGTGTGAGAGTGACTCAATAAATATTTCATTATCATCTGCAAAGGATTCTCAGCATGTAAATATAATTTTTAAAGTTGTAGTTTTAGTTTTAAAGTATGATTTTCATACTCAAATGTAATTTTATTAAAAAAAAAAGAGTTTTTGAATTATTTCATTTTTTTGTAATTTTATGCTTCCTATATGTAATAAGTTTCATCCCTAGCTACCAACTCAAATCACATATGCCAAACTAAAAGACAAAAGTGTCAAACACCAGCAACATCATCCTGCAAGGAAGTAAAATCAGATGAAAGGGTAATCAACAAAAGTTTTCAAAAAAAGTGAAATGAGACATTAGAAAAGTGGGGTTTTTAATTCAAATTCACTTAGCTATTTATGACTCATTAACATCAAATCAAATTCATTTACCTCCTCCAAACATCAAGCAAGCACTCCAAGAGATTGAATTTTTGAATTTATGAGCGAAATTGGCAAAAGAGTAGAATTGAAGGTGCAAATTTTGAAGGCAGGGCACAAATAGCCAGTTCAGGGTGCAAATACTCAACAGAGGGTGCAAATGTGTAGAAGAGGGAGAAAATGTGTAGATGATGGCACAAATGTGTAGGCAAGGGAGAAAATAACCAGTCAAGGGCACAAATGCATTGTCCATGGCGCAAATGACCAGAAAGCTCTACAAAGTGTCCAAGTGATGAGAAATCGCCTTCAAAGCTCCACCAACTCAGTCATTGACATCCAGAAAACTAGTAAGATGCTCATGCCATGAAAAATCATTTTCATATGTTTATGTGTTGAAGTCTTACAAGTTGAAGTTGTAAATTGGTGTTTAAATTGAGGAAAAACCCTAGTATCCCATTATACTTGTGAAAACTCTCAAAATTCACTCCCTTACCCTTTGCCTCCATCCTCTACATGTTACACAGCAATTTGTCACCGTCCCTACAATCCCCATCCCGCACATTGGAGGGCTCATTCCGTGACCTGTGGGCAGAGTTAAGACTTGGAAATACTTTCATTGCATCCCTCTGAAGATGAGCTTTAATTGCCCTAAAGACATCTCCCTGCAAAAAACCCTAAAAATAGCTCTTTTTCCATTGGCGCGGTTCCATAGTTCAGCCCTCGCGCCAAGAGGGAAATCCTCCAAAGAGGGCGCGCCAATTGGCGCTCTGTCATAGAGCCGCACCCGCGCCAACCATATTAAGAGGTGTTTTAAAAAAATAAAAGGCGGAAGTTTCATCCTAACAAATTCCTAGATTGATTTCTATCTTGAGTTGGGAGGTTTGGCTATGGATTTCCATAGAGAGGAAGTGGTTTGCCACCTCTCATGGAAGCTTCCTTGATGATAGGGCCAATCCCATGATTATAGGGATCCCAACTCCCCTTCCTCCATCTATAAAAGCTTGCTCATCTCCATTGCAAGCTAGTCTTCAAATCTCCAAGTTCCCAAGAGCCTAATGCTGCAAGAGCCTTGATTCATTCCCTTAAGGCCAAATCCAAGCAAGGAGATTATTGTCGAGACATCCGGAGAGAGGCTTGTCCCATTCCCGACAAAGCCAGACGAGACATGTTGTGTTGACGAAATTGCCAGTTGAGGAAAATGCTAGCTATGGTTGTATCTTTCTCTTTGAATAAGTAGCAGGATAAGTGACTACCTGGGTTCCTTATGTCCCAATTTTGTTCTGCCTTCTGATCATAACCATGAGTAGAGTTATGTCCTCTTCGATTGACATATAGTTGTATATACTGGATTTTATGCTTGCGTTTGTGTTGTTTCTTGCATGTGCAGGTGTCCAACCACGGAGATCGTGAGGATTGTGATCTGCCAGGGCAAAGGAACGGGAGCACCACCTCTTCTACAAACAACAGCGTTGGATTCCAGGTAAGCCTTCCTCGCAAGTCGGTTTATTTGCAATTAGGAACCTGCACTGTAGCGTGTTTGATTGTTTCTAGACCCGATCTGGGCTAGTAGGGATCGCCTCTGTCCGCAGAGGGGATTAACCTCCCTCAAGACCACAATATAAAAACTCATTCCCAAACCCCTCATTTTCATAATTCCCTTTTCCTACAACTTTCTCCCAAAACTCTGAGACCTAGGTGTTACACCTACCTAGGCTCCCAATTCCTAAATCCCTACCCTAAATCTATCATACATTAATCCCTATACCCTCCCCATTTCACATATCCCTATGAAACACCTCCCTCATTTTCCCTTTCCCATTTCCCTTCCTAATCCCTAGGGTTTTGATAAAAACACCATGGCAACAGAGGAAGAATACACATCATTCAGTGAAGGAGAGGAAACATTGGTAAGGAGGCCACATAAAGGGGGAAGGGTGCTCAGACTTGAACCCACAAACACTAGGGAACTCTTGGATTCTCCATTGACTGTGACATGCTTCAAACATGTGGTTTGTTATGATTTTTGTGAGAAAATTTAGAGGGTCCAACACCATCCCATATTGACTAGAATTTTCATATCCGGACTCCATGACAACCAAGTTACATTAGTTGGTGTCACTTTCACTCTCTCCACTGCCAGTATTTCATCTGCTAAAGGGATCCCAAATGTTGGGGAGAATGTGGTTCAAGAAAGGTAAGTTGAAGAAATAGGATTTTGACTTCTTCCTAAAACCAATACACCAAAATCAAACAAAGAGGTTCTTTCTATTCTCTCACCTCCTAGACAGATATGCCCCAATGATGAATATAGTCATGAAATAATTTTCATGTGAAGGCATATTTTCAAGGCTCTATTCCTATCACATCCAACCCTTAATGCATTTCAATAGGGTAAGGATACTTAACATACCGTATTATCTTTTCTGGAGTATATAGAAGATGGCATACATTTCCTAGAAGAAGGAGTATGAACAAAAAATGAGAAGCATATTACATCATTCCCTCATAAAAATCATAGTCCTCCACCATCTCAATCAACTAAAAATTGCATGGAGCACCTTCATATCTAATGCTATTTTCAATGAGCCATCCACTCAACATGCACAAAATGTCCCTTCATCATCCTAGCCATCCACTTCCATCCATCCATCTCAGCCCATGGCACACTCATCATCATTAGATCAATCCCCTTCACCTCCTTCATCCCCATCTCATCAGTATCCTTCATCTCCATCTCATCATGATTTTGGGTCACCTAGCAGGATTGATGACATTGAACCTAAATGGGCTAAAATGGTTGAGGTTGAGCCATTGCCAAAAACATACCAGAGGGGCCACATGCATGTGTTTTCTCCACATGGAGTGGAAGAGACCATGCCTTCTACAACAACACAACAGGTAGACAAAGGCAAAGAGAAGGTCATTGAGCCAATCATTCATGATGAGGAGGACACTCATGAAACAAAACAATAATTTCAGCTTGTTGACCTAGATGAGGATGAAGATGAAAAAATCACAAATGCAGCCATCAAAGGTAAGGATGCCAAGATTAGTGAGCTTCAAACTAATCTTGACAGGGCAAGATATCTCATACACTTCCTTGAGCAAGAAAATGAGCAATTGAAGACCAAACATGTCATTGATGAGGTAAAGTATGTCATTGCTCAAAGGGAGGCAGAAAAGGCCAAAGCCATGCTAGATGAAACACTAGAGAAGTGTGGCTTACTTGATAATAAAGAGGAACAAGCACCAAGGAAGATACCTAAAACTAGAGGGCTGAAAAGAGCTCTAGCTCTAGAGAGGCAAAAGGAAGCTGAGCTTGATGACCAGCTAACCCTAAATGAGAAACTTGATATTGTGATCAATGAGAATAGTGAACCATGGATTGATAGAGCCAATCAACACTTGGAGAAGATGCTAGAAAAAGAAAATAAAGATAATGACCTATTGAGGATGAAGGTCAAACATCATGCACTGAAAGAGAAAATTGCATTGGCCAAGCTCAAAAGTGCCAATGCAAAAATTGAAGATTGACCATGGAGGAGAAGAAGAAATTGGACACTCTTGATGAGGCTTCCCTCCAAGCTTAGACACATCATCATAAACCATTCTAAAAATTTTGAGGCATTTCCTAAATTTTTTGCAAATTTTGGAAATTTATGTGTTTTTTGGGACATACATTTAGCAGAAAATTGGGCATTTGCACAGCGCCCTAAGTCCTACACAAATAATTGGGGCACTTTTTGAGGAGAAGAAAGGCACCATTGGATTCCTAATGACCAATGCATCTCAGAAAAACATGTTTCCAGCCTTGGTTTGTAGTTTTGATAGGTGAAAAGCTCAAAAAACTATCAAAAAATCACCTTTCTACCCCTTTTTTTACCTAGGCATTGCGCAAATACCAATATTGGGAGAATGACTTTTTGAGGGGGGACATTACCTCCATTTTCAGAACTTGAGTAATATTCAGAAATAGGACAGGTAGGGCTTTCCAACAAGCCATCTTGGGCCTGATTTGGACAGCTGTAGGTCAGCCAAAAGTGGCCCTGAACACAGAGGGCACAAATGATACTGCTAGGGCGCAAATGCACAGTGGAGAGCGCAAATGACCAATTTGCTTATTTTTTCCAAGTTTCTCTGAAATTTTGAATTTTCTTCAAGAAGTCATGTTTCTGCTCATGTAATTAATGATGTTAAATGTAATTTTGTTTGACATTAGTTACCTAGGGTAGATTCATTGGGTAAAAGTCATCATTGAGTCATAATGAATCAGTGCAATGTAATGAGGAGTGAGTCACTTGGACCATCCTACACTCTAGTTTTCAATTCAGTATTTTGTGGATCTCTTCCTCACCTCATGGATTCGACCCCTGAGGATGATTGAATGATGTTTTTATGTCTATTTAGTCCCTTTCTTCACTCTTAGAAAGGGTTGAAATTAGTTTGTATGATTGCTTATTGATTAAGGAACTATTATACTCAATTTCGCCAGCTAATAAAGAGGAGTTTCAGCTATTTTTTGGGATACTTGTGGTATGATGTTTATCATTGTATTTTCTTCACTTTCATATGTTATAATGTATTTTATTCATGTTCACTTCATATCTATGGTATGATTTCTTTCAAGTTTGATAATCAAAACACATGCTTGCTCATGTTCTGTTTTGGGGAATTGATCATAGTTTTTCCATTTTACTATGTCTAGGAAGAATACATCTCCCATGCTCTTCCTAGCTTATCTTCAGTCTCAAAACCATTCCATCACAATAATCTTTAATTGATAAGCCTTATGTATACCTTTCCCCATCGATCCCTGCAACCCTATCTCATTTTCCCTGACCTAGCTCCCTTGACCTAATTTCTTCATCCAGTGATAACCCAACCAAAATCAAATCAAAAAACCCACCTACACTCAGATATCTAGCCTAAAAACCCTAATTCCTCCAGCCCTCTTAGCTGTGACCTTTTGGAGAGAGCCCTCTCCGACTTGGTAGGGCTAGCTACCAAGTCAAAAGCTTGGTATGTGGTTACCTCTATTGGGATTCCTTCTTCAGCCTTGGAAATCTGGCAGAGTGCTAACATTTTGGCGCCGTTTGCAGGGAGAAAAAAGACAAATTTTACGTGGGAATACGACAAAGTTTTATCGGAAACTGATCCTTTGGATGATAAGATCGAGTTTCATAAGGTTGATTTCCTAATTGTAGTGCCTGATATAAGATATGGCGCCTACAAGATATACCACAGCGAATCCAGACACTGATCCAATCGATTTGGTTGATGATACACAGAAGTTCTTTCGAAGACACTAATATCAAACTCCACATATTCAATCATGACCAGTTCCATTGGTAAGATTGGTTTCTCTACCTGCTAAGTTACTTTCTCTAGAAGATATACCCTATGACATAAAGTTTGAATTATATTTATTTAAATCCAAATCTGAAACTTCTTTGTTTGATATAGTATTTGATCCTCTAATATTATTTGAGGTAAAATGTTAATTATAATTAAGTCCTTTGACAGAATAGTTTTTCGAAGAAATTTAGCCCGACTCTAACCTTGACATTAAGGAGTGGATCCAATTCTACCATCCTGAGGAATTTTTTGTTTCATTTTAACCTCAAACTTAGTCAATTATAGTATATTCATCTGCACCTTTGAATTCATCATACATACCTACCACTTCAGTACCAACAACTTCAGCTCCTTTACCTATTCAGTCCATCCCTCCTGCTGTCAATCCAGTATTCCATACAACGGGAATTATGGAAAGATTTTCCCCACTGATCTTACCAGCCCAATTGCATGACTTACCTCAATTATATGGCCAAATACTTCCCCTCTTTGATGAAAACTATGAAATCAATGCCCGTCAACACATGGCCAAAATCACAACCTTCATAGATCTTGAGGAGTTAGATGCAGATGATGCCAAGATGTGAATCATAGCACAAATTTTTTCTGGCGAAGTTAAAATTTGGTTTCATGACCTAGAAGTTAATTCTATTAGGAATCCTACTAAACTAACTGATGTTTTCTTAGCCAGGTAGGATGAAAAGAAAAACCCTTTACAAATCCTTGTTGAGTATGACTCCCTGAAACACAATCCTAATGAATTAGTGCCTGATTATAATTCTTGATACCTAAGAATCTATAACTCCATCCCAAATGAAATGAAACCACCTCCTAGTTTGGACCTTCTGCATTATCCATATTCTTTTGACCCAGATATGACCTGCTCATTGAGAGAAAGAAATCCCACTACTCTAGAAGAGATGATCAAAAATTCAGTGAGTGTTAAGGCCAACTTCTTGATTAAAATTCCAAACTCAAAACTGAACACAAAGTGACCATTAAAGAGGAACCTTCCACTTCTTCCGATACTAAATTTGATGCTTTTCTTAGAACCATGGAAATAATGGTTGATAAGATGTCCATTTCCGATAGATAGATGGAGCCACAAATCAGAAATCTGAATTTTTGAGGCCAGCAGCAGTAGTCTCAGTTTTGGGTAAAGGAGAGAGAGAAAAGAGCTCCCAAAACATAGTACCAACAGCCAATTATGACACCACTACAACATAAATATGCTCAGAGTGATGAAGAAGAAGAACCAACAATAGAGGATTAACTTATTTTCACAGCCGATGGTCAGCCCATCTTTCTAACCAAGGATGTAGAATATGTGGAAAAAACAAGTTCACCTAGTGATAAAGACTTCATATTGGCAAATTATCATGAGCTAGAAGTAGAATTTGATGATTATCAGAGAGGATACCTAAATTAATTGAGTTCTCAGAAAAGGTAGTATTCCTTGAGGACACGTGATGTTCCAATCAATCCACCTCTGAAGAAGACACTTCAGCAGAAAGAAGTACCACATAAGCAAGTTTCTCAAGCCAATCAAAATAAGGGTAAAGATATTGCAACTCCAAATCATAACAGAAGCAATCATCCTTCTACAAGTGCACCTGTCAAAGAAAGAGATATTCATAGGAAAGAAACTGCACCGAGAGATCATGTTGAGAAAAGGGATATTATCATAAAATAAGTAGACAGAACTATATCTTTCAATTTAGAGTCAAAATTTTCAAATTTAAAGGTGTCTATTCCTCTTATTGAATTGGTCAAAGTTGATAAATATAAATCCCATGTATTCAAAACCTTGAAATTTGACCCTTTATCCCACATGGTTAATATAGAGGATGATCAACCCGAGTTAATATTTGGTCCCGCGATCGATGGTCAGTCTGAAGATAGTGAGGTCCCACCATTTTACTTGAGTCTTAAAGTTCATCAATTCATCCTTCATAATACTATGTTAGACTTTGGGGCCTCCCACAACCTCATGCCCAAAGCCATCATGGAGAAGCTTGGCCTTGGCATAATCCTCCCATATCATGATTTATATTCTTTCGATTCTGGTCGTGTCCGTTGTTTGGGTCTAATCAAAGATCTAGTTGTCTCCCTAGAGCAAATCCTAGCCAAAAATTTCCTTATGGACTTGGTAGTTGTTGATATTCCTCCACATTTCGGTATGTTGTTATCAAGATCCTAGGTGGCTAAATTGAAAGGTATACTGCAGTTGGACTTTTCCTATGCAACAATTCCTGTCTTCAGTCAAATGAGAAAACTATACCGTGAGACTAAAATGAAATACATGATCACAAACAAGGAAAGGCCTAATAATCATCCTATAAACATTGTACATACAGACTTAGAGTCCTTCATATTGTACAATTATTCTTGATTAAATGATGTAGATTGTCAATTAGTAGAAATAAAGGATGTTCCCGAAATTTTAGATTACATTAGAACAGTGTTAGAAAAAGAGAAAGAAAATCTACCTATTATATCCGAACAACCATCA
>CM076570.1:714913117-715000617 GCA_034641835.2 Pinus albicaulis | reverse complement strand
TATATACATATACATATACATATACATATACATATACATATACATATACATATACATACATACATATACATATACATATACATATACACACACACACACACACACACATATATATATATATATATATATATATATATTCCTACTGTTACTAAGCATTCCTATATAAATTCAAATGATTTTCCTGTTTTTTTTTTTGTTGCGGATCAACAACTAGGAGCGCTGTGCTATATATTGTCAAACCAGGAGGTAACTCCTCAAATCAGAATGTGTATTAGCTGAAGAATGCATATGTATTTATACATGGAGGTGAGGCTATTGGGATTCATCTCCCAATGACTCTTGGCCTTCCTTATTTCCTACTATTATTTATTATACAAAATTAGATATCCACACCCATCCCATAGGATTAGGTGTCAACATTCCCCCCTTTAATCCGAAGGGATGTTGGTGAGCCCAAGCATCGATCTGAACTTTTCAAACTTTTCTCTTCCAAGTGCTTTGGTGAAGATATCAGCAGTTTTCTCATTTGTGGAACAATGATGTAGATGGATGGTTTTGGCCCGAACATGATGTCGAATTAGATGGTACTTTGTATTGATGTGCTTTGTTCGATCATGGAACTTTGGGTTCTTGGCCAACTTTATTGCAGAAGTGTTGTCGATCATGAGTGGTGTGGTGTACATTTGTTTCATCTGCAAATCTTCTAGGATTTTCTGGAGCCACACAATTTCCTTTGTTACTTCAGCTGCTGCCACATATTCTACCTAGGTTGTGGAATCTGCTGGAACTGACTGTTTGCGTGATCTCCATGAGACAGCTCCTGATCCAAGACTCATGGTGTAACCCGTAGTAGACACCCCTGTTTCTTTGTCCCCATCAAAGTTTGAATCAGAGTATCCGATCAAGCTGAAGTCGCCTACCTGTGTATATTTGAGTCCAAAGTCTTGAGTCCCCTTCAAGTACCTTAACACTCTTTTTGCAACAGACCAATGTCCTTCACAAGGTTTTTGCATGAACCTTGAGAGGATTCCAACAGCAAATGAGATGTCAGGTCTGGTGGTGGTCAGATAGATAAGACTTCCTACAAGCTGTCTATACTTAGTTGCATCCTCAAATTCCTTCCCTTCAACATATGTGAGCTTCAAGTTTTGTTCCATTGGAGTGCCTAAGGGTTTACAATCATCCATGCCAAATTTGTTCAAGAGATCTCCAATGTACTTCTTTTGAGAAAGAAATATGAATTTAGGATGTTGAATTACTTCAATACCCAAATAGTAATGAACATGACCCAAATCAGTCATTTCAAAACCTTTCTTCAACTCTTTCTTCATGGATGCAATATAGTTCTCATTGTTTCCTGTTATCAAAAGATCATCTACATATACCACAAGATATACAACTGTTTTTCCAACTTTCTTAACAAACAAAGTTGCATCATCAAGATCAAAATGTTTGAATTCAAGTTTCAGAAGATGCTCGGTTAATTTCTCATACCAGGCTCGTGGTGCTTGCTTGAGGCCATACAAGGATTTTATAAGCTTGCAAACTTTGTGTTCTTGACCCTTTACCACAAATCCTTCTGGCTGGGACATATAAACTTTCTCCTTTAGATCTCCATTCAAGAAGGTTGTTTTTACATCCATCTGATGAAATTTCCATCGATTCTGAGCTGCTAGTGCAAAGAGAGTTCGGATGGTCGTCCATTTTGTTGTGGGAGAAAAAGTTTCTTCATAATCGATTCCTTATTTTTATGCAAAACCTTTTGCCACTAGCATGGCCTTGTGCTTGTCAAGTGAGCCATCTACTTTATACTTGTTCTTGTAGACCCACTTACAACCAATTGGTTTTGTTCCAAAGGCGGATCAACCAGCTTCCAAGTGCCATTCTTTATCAAGGCATCATACTCCTTCTGCATCGCTTCTTTCCATTCATCATGAGAAGCGGTTTCTTTGAAGGAAGTTGGTTCATGATCTGTAGACAAACTCAATTCACAGTTATAAGCAATATCCATATCAACAGGGGAATCAGAATTATCTACATCACCTTCGATTTGTTGAGTGGAACTTCTTGTTCCTGTTTTTCCAACCTCATCAGGATGAACATTCTCCAGTTTCTTTGTCAACCATTTGGGAGGACCTTTCTGAGATGGCCCAGGCTGGTCATTTGATTGAGTTGGGATTGATTCAAGATTCAATCTCCCAATTCTGTCAATCACATCATCCAATGTGTCATCCGTGGTTGTTTCTTCATGTGGGGGAGAGAGTGCTTCAGGACATGATTCCACAGTTTGATTCAATATCGGAATCCCCCCTTCAAGATGTGGAATATGATTATCAAATTCTTGGAAAGACTTTGCATGTGTGAATCTATCCAGGCGATCAAGATGTCGCTCAACAACCTTGTCACTCTTGGAAGATTCAAGAAATATGACATCTCTTACTATTAGAAATTTCTTATTTGTTTCATCATAGAGACGATATCCTTTGGAGGTATTGGAGTACCCCAAGAAGATACATTTTCTGCTTCTAGCACCAAGTTTGTTCCTTTGACCCTTGGGTATCAAGGCATAACAAGTGGACCCAAAGACCCTGAAATGCTTTACCGAAGGAATGTGGCCATCCCACATTTCAAAAGGAGTTTTGTTTCTAATTGCACTTGAAGGACACCTATTCTTTATGTAAACAACACATAGAACTACATCAGCCCAAAACATCAATTTCACATTCTTGAAAAATAACATGGAGCGAACCATATTTAAAATAGTTCTGTTCATTCTTTCAGCTACACCGTTCTGTTGTGGATTATATGGCACAGTTGTTTGATGTTTGATTCCATGTTGACGAATATAATTTTCAAATTCTTTTGAAGTGTATTATTTTCCATTATCAGTACGTAGAGAGCCAATATTAGTTTGTGCATCATTTTCTATCCATGCATGAAAATTCTTGAATGTTTGAAAAGCATCAGACTTGTTCTTCAATAAGTAAATCCAACACATTCTGGTGTAGTCATCAATAAATGTCATCATGTATTTATTTCCATTTGCAGAAGAAATAGGCATAGGGCCACATAAATCTGAATGAACAAGCTCAAGTTTTCTATGTGCTCTGGAGTGTGAATCATGAAATGGCTGTTTGCTATGCTTTCCTAGAATACAATCATCACATTCCTTAGGTTTTCTAGGAATTGTAGGCAGTCCATCAACACCATTTTTCTTCAACAAACTAAGGCTTTCATAGTTTAAGTGTCCAAATCTAGCATGCCATAAAAGACTTGATGGGAATGTACCTTCATCATGATGTGAACTGAATGCAAAGTTTTGAGCATGAGCAGATGAACCTTTCAGCTTCAAGAGTCTCCCTTCTTCTATTCCCTCCATGACAAGTGAGTGATCCGATGCTTTTCTGACCTCTGCCTTGCCATCAAACAAGTGAATGGAGTGTCCTTGCTGGCGGATTTGGACCAAGGACAACAAGTTTCTCCTCAACTCAGGGAGGTATAGAACCTCATGTAGGATATGATCTGGAAGACTAGGCAACTTAAGCCTAACTGTGCCAAGCCCTGATGGCTTGAGTTTGGATTTATCTGCGAAATATACCGCTCCATCAACTTTGTCAGTGAATTCTTCAAAAAAATATTTTCTAAATGTCATGTGACATGTTGCTCCTGAATCTAGCAACCAATCATCTCTCCATGAAGTAAATGAAACATCAAATAGGTTTTCAGTTACTCCATTGTTACAATGTGCTAGAACAGAATGAGCTGATTCAGGTGCTTTACCTTTGTCTTTGTCATTAGTTTTACCTTTGTCTTGCTTTCTTTGCTGCTCAATTTTCTCCCAATGTGTGTCAGATTGTCTGCCCCCCTTTTCTCTGAAGTTTCTTCTTCCTCTTCTTCTTCTGCCATCTCTTTCTCTGGATGAATCTGAAGCATGTTTCTTTTCTCTATGTGCCAAGTATGCAGCCTCTTTAGAAGATGAAGGGACTGTCATCTTATTTTGAAGGAGGGAAAAAAAAAATTTGCTGGAAAATTTCTCTTGAAGGAGAGAAAACAAAAAAAAATCTTTGCTGGAAAAGATACTCAATTTAAAAGGGAAAAAACTCTTGCTAAAAACACTGATTCTGCACCAAAAAAAAAAATATATATATATATATATATATATATATATATATATATATATATATTTTTTTTTTTTTTTTGTGTTTGAAGAAGGATTGTATATATGTATTGAAAATGTGGAGGCGGTATATATATGACAGAAAATGTGGAGGTGGTATATATATGACTGTATTAGAAATAGCAAATGTGGAGGCGGTATATAGTGGGAGGGCGGTATGATATATATTCAGAACGTAAGAGGAAAGGCGGTATTGTGTATCAAAGAGCGCTGTTATATATATGGGTAGTATTTTAAAACGCAGACAGCGTATTATGAATGGACTGCGCTGGTACTATATGGGAGTGGTATTATGAAACAACGTATTATGAGTCAGCGTATAGGCAGGCGTATTACAAAGGCGTATTACACATCGCTGAATGGAGTAGCGTATGCAGGCGGGGAATGTAGGCGGTGAGGGCTGTAAGGAGCAGTGGAGCCGACAGCGCTGTAAGGGGAGGGCCGATGGGCCTCGGTTTATTTTCAGTCGACAGCTAAATGGAGCTAAACCAGGTGTCGAGGGCGGTATATGAGCGGTATTCAAAGCAGCGTGGAGGCGTTATATGGTGGGTGGAGAGGGCCGATAGGCCACGGGGAGAGGAGCAATGTGTTACAATAGAGGATTATCTGCGAAATATAACATGGAGATTATGACAGCGCTGTAATATATATGGTGGGAGCGTATGTTAACGTAGATAGACAGAGCTGTGGGGGTATTTATAAGGCAAATGGAGCGTTGTTTTAATATGGTGGGCGTATGGCAACGAAGGTGATACCATGTCAAACCAGGAGGTAACTCCTCAAATCATAATGTGTACACACACACATATATATACATATACACACACACAGGCTTGTGTGTGTGTGTATATGTACACACACACACACACACACACACATATATATATATATATTTTCCTACTGTTACTAAGCATTCCTATATAAATTCAAATCATTTTCCTTTTTTTTTTTTTTTTTTTTTTGCAGATCAACAACTAGGAGCGCTGTGCTAGGGTTTCGAGCTACAAGCTGCAACCTGTCACAAACTCTGGCGGAGGGCAGTGCCCTGTTCGCAGAACTTTGGAGGCGGGGGCTTGCCCTAGACCAACAGATGAGGCGCACGTGAGCCAGTGGGGCCCCTTCTTTTAAACAAGTAATGACGGATAAGGGAAAGGCCCCACTGGAAGGGGTGTAGATCTATGGATCTGAAAATGCAGAAAAGATGACCTAAGTAGGAAAAAAAAGGTAGGTGGGCAAACCAAGGAAACCCATTATAAAAAACGGACAAATGGCATCAAGATTCTGGACGGAAAAGACAATGAGAACCCCAACCCCGAGTAGAAATCACAAGGAGCAGAAGGGAAATACAACAAAACTGTGGAAACCGAGGCTCTGCCCCAGCACGACCCAGATCTGGAGGGATCTGCCACAACAAATAAGAAACAAGAGGACCTGGGGCGCTGCAAACCCAAAACAACGGAAAGTCTAAGGGTTGTCATCACCGACCCTGAAATGCAAGCTTACCGTGACCATATGTCAATACATGCGGTGATATGTAAGTTTATGGGATTTTGGCCTACGGAAAAAGCCCCCTGTCTCTGGATAAAGCAACAATGGAAGCCCAAGGGAGATGTTAGGCTACACCTGGGGGCCAAAGGATTTTTCACTATTGTCTTTGCGAACCTAGAGGACAGGGATCACATTTTTTATGGCAGATCATACTTTTATGCCTCCGCAGGCCTCTATATGAGACCCTGGAAACCAAAATTCGCACTAGAACAGGAAACATTCACGCATGTAC
Source organism: Pinus albicaulis (assembly GCA_034641835.2). Lineage (NCBI taxonomy): Eukaryota > Viridiplantae > Streptophyta > Pinopsida > Pinales > Pinaceae > Pinus > Pinus albicaulis. The sequence goes on along the minus strand of CM076570.1, from coordinate 714,994,660 downwards.
CTGTTTGGATTCATCATTTCTGTCTCCCAATTGATTACTGGAGACCTGTAGCGTTGGATAAAATAGGCAACAAACTGGGAACCTTCATCCAAGCCTCGGAAGCCACCCTGCAAAAAATGTACACCTCTTGTGCTAGAATATGTGTAGAAATGGATGTTTCAGGTGCTATGGCTAGAATATAGAGATGAATTCTTCTTTCAAGCCATAGATTATGAACAAATCCCCTTTTGGTGTCGGAAATGCCACGAACATGGACACCTGTTTAGGGAATGCCCAATGAATAAGGTAACCGAGAAGGCCAAGGACAACACAGCCAAGGATCAAGGAGGTTTTTCCCATTCGAATGGAAGACAACGGGCCAATAGGAGAAACCAACAAAAAACAGGCACCTCCATTAAAGGTATTGTCAATGCCTTTGAGGTTCTTGGATCAGTATTAGCTTTAACAGAAACTCTTCAAGAACCAGACCTACCATAGGAAACGCTGGACGTTCCCTCAAAAGTAGCCAAAGATCCAAATACTGACTCGACGAGGGATACTTTACAAGGTTCTGAGCTAGTAAAAGATCTAGAAGGAGATGCGGATATGACCGCCAGTGAAATAGGAATAGAGGATATGGAACTCAGTGACATACTCGAGAGGGAAGGCATGGATCTTAATACCATAGTGGAACAATGGAAGCAGAAAGGAGTGGAGCACATCCCAGAGGAGGAAATAGATAGAGTCAACTTTATCTTTTTAACAAGGTAGGATGCAGAACTAAAAGGGCAGAAGAGAGGCTTTGGTGCAACAAAGGGTCTGGGCGTCAAGGCCCAAGGGATACACCAAACAAACCACATTGTTAGACACTGGAAAAAGAGAAGCCGAAGAACAAACAATGAAGCACTCCATGAGCTAGGTCAGCTACTCCTAAACTCGGGTAAGATGAAAACCCTTGAGGCTTTCAATTTCTCCTCTTAAGTCCTGTTAATTATGAAGATCCTCTCATGGAATGCAAGAGGGCTAAATAGCTAAAGAAAACAAAAAATTCTAAGGAAGAAATTCAAAAATGAAAATCCTGACATGATTTTTTTACAAGAAACCAAGTGCTCTAGCCAGAAAATAAAAGGAATCAACAGAAATTTAGGAAAAAAAATGGAATACACTGAAGTGGTAGGGAATGGTATGGAAGGGGGCCTGGCCAACTTTTGGAATCCCCAATCCATCCATCTCATAAGTGCAGAGGCTTCCAGATCTTACATCTCCCTGGAAGTGCAAATTATAGGGGAACCCAACACCTACCTGTGTACTAATATCTACAGCCCCCAAAGACTCGAGGATAAACTGTTGATGTTAGATCGCCTCTTTGGGATGCAACTTAGACATTCAACTGCTAAAGCCATCTATGGAGGAGATTTCAACATGATTACCTCATTGGCAGAAAATAAAGGAGGAATAAGAACTCTGAACAAAGATGAAGAGGCATTCAATAATTTCATCAGAGAAGCAAATCTGGTGGATATCCTCCCCAAAAACGGTCTCTACACTTGGAATAACAAAAGAGGAGGCGAAAGGCAGATTGCCTCCAGACTGGACTGCTTTCTTATAGCTAATGCCATCCTTCTTGAGGGGGTCACTGTGGAATCGAATATTATTTTGCGTGGAGGCTCTGATCACTAGCCCATCACCCTGGATGTCGCCATCCTCGGAACTCTGAAAAAAATACCCTTAAGGTTTGAGAAATTTTGGTTGGGCCATCGAGAGTTCAGGTCTAAAATCAAAAACTGGTGGCACGAACCGATGGATACCAGAGGCACCAACATGTACCGGTTGCAAGCCAGATTAAAGCACCTCAAAGCTTGGCTTCGCTTATGGAACCAAGAGGTATTTGGGAACATTTTCAAGGAAAAACAGGCCTTGGAGGAGCAGATGGCTCAGATCCACACAGACTGGCTCAAAGGGAACATTACCCAGGATTCTATTAGCACTAAGAGGATCCTCATGCAAAAGTGGAATGATAGATGTCAGCAGGAGGAAATACTATGAAGACAAAAATCCCGCATACAATGGCTCAAAGAGGGGGAAAAAACACTAAGTTCTTCCATTGGTCGGCTATAGACTATAGGTGCACCAAAAAAATCACTAGACTGAAGGATGAGCAAGGTACTCCCTTCCACTCTCATCAGGATATTGCCTCCATCCTCACTGACCACTTCAGCCATATAGCAACGGAACCTGACATTGATAGAGCAGAGGCTATCAGGGAAGTCATGACTTCCATTCCAAGGCTTATAAATGAGGACATGTTGAAGCCTAGAAAATCTCTGCTTCAAACATTGGGGAAAACCACCCGGTCGGGACCTTAGGACAACTCCTTTTCCGTTTGGTATGGTGGCTCCGACTGGATTTAAAGGACCAGTTTCCTTATAACTAAATGGGTTGGTGAGGGGTTGATTTGATGAGTGGTGGGACTAAATCGATCAAATAAAACTATCTAATTTGAACTAAATGCCGATAAAGAAATTTAACACTCAACCTGTAATTATATGTGAATACAACTTAAGATTGTCCCAATTTAATAATAACCATGAAAATGTATTATTATTTAAATTGAAATGTGCAGAAATGAATAAAGATAACTCTGTTTAAGAAATTAAACAGAGTTATATTAGCATATTGCATTCATCATTGTATACCATCTATATATGCTTTATGAAAGACAACATTTCAATTATACTCAGAAATGATATATAAAAGGAAACGTTATGAAAACCATATATATAAATGATAGCAAATTTTCAAGAGAATATCATATAACAAAGGAAATCAACAGTGAACAGATAGAAATACCTCATTCATCTTGAAGACTGTCAAATGAAATCTGATACTCAAATCCAGTAACTCCGATGTAAAATTAAATCCAAAGGTACAGAAATGCAACACTTCAAAGATAATTTCAGCACAAAATCACCAGATGTGATCCTTTATAAAATATAAGAGGGAATGGAGTACAGAAATGTAAGCTCCAAATCCAAAAAATATTACAACTTCGGATCCCTCTCTAAATGCATGAGAGGGATTTAAATAAGAAATTACATAACAAAATCCTACTACTACTACTACAATCTATCAAATTAAAAACAGAAATGCTATCTTAAATGAAACTGATTCATTGCTTTTCTTTCTCACTTGATGTAGCCAAGTTGCAAATCTTCAACATATCTTGGAGCCTAGGTGGATGACTCATCTCAGAATGCAGCTGTCCAGCGTAGGTGGCATCGGAAAATTCTGGAATTAAACAATCGACAGCATTTGAAAGGAATTTAATATCCATTTGTTGATTGTTTGGTTTAATTAAATGAGTCCACATACTGTCCCAATATATTGCTTGAAGTTTGTCAATTTGTTGACTTTTATTGATCATTTCTTCTTTCCATCTGTTTTCAGTTTCTTTCACTTTAGGCAAACTGCCAGGAACACAGTCTGAAATGAGATTGATTGAATACAAGCTGTCATTTATAAATTGCGTGATATTACTCATCATGCTCCTAGCTCTTGATATTGCTCTCTCAGCTTTCATTATCTGATGTTCCCATTCTGTAAACAAGATTTCTTTATGTCTTTCCTCTATTCTAGGAAGATTAGCTTCTCTTCCTTTTTCTGTATCTTGCCAATTGAGAAATTCAGAAATCTTTTCATCAACATCATCAATTTCTTGTCTGAGAGTAATAATGTTCTGGATCAAGGATGAGGTAATATCACAAAATGGTTCTGCCTGTGACAGTTTTGCACAAAATTCATTCAATTGTTGAGACAACAGTTTATTAGCTTCAAGAGCTTCCGATTTAAATTCACTTAACTTAGGGAAATCTTTGAACCTATATAAAGCTGTTTGAAACTCCTTTTCTTGTACAATTTTCGCATTCTTCTCATTTTGTAACAAACCTTGTAACCTGGAAATTTCTTCATTCAATTGTTGTTGTTTGCCTAAGACCTGCTCATCAACTTTCTTCTTTTCTTCGGCAAGCTGTTCTTCTAACTCTTTGGACCTGAGTTCTTGATTTTGTAGTTGTTGTTGCAATTGAGTAATCTTTTGCTGACTTTCCTTAGCTTGCTCTTCAAGTGAAGCTATATGGATATCTTTCTGAATCATCATTTGAGAAACTTCTACAGCTTTATCAACTGTTGCAGCACTATAAGCTCCTGCATATTGGGACAATTTAGTGAGATCCTCAGAAGGATTCACTTCAGTATTCTTGTAAACAATATTCATAAATTCTTCCTGTGGTGTAGAAAACATGTCCTGATCCATCTTCCTTCTTTTTCTCTGTCTTCTAACAACAGCCTTATGTTTAGGGCTGTAAAATACATCTAAAGGAGGGATCTCCTCAATCTTCAATACAATTTGTCCCGTCGGATGTTCAGGAATGATTTCGACATCCTGCTCTATTTGCTCTTTATCTTTATCTTGCAGTCCCAATTGCTGAGCGAATTGATCATATTGTTTCAATAATTGAGAAGAAACATTAAGATCAGTAGAGTCTACAATCTTCTCAGTAGTTTCTTTTCCTCCCGATTGCATGTCTGCTTTCCCTGTATCTTTTTTCTGCTCAATGGTTTTGCTATCCGATCCTCCTTTTTGATTATGCACATCAGCATCAGTACTTGTGCATTTTTCTGTTGTTTGAGCAGCGAACTGCTGACCAGTATTTTGATCGGATTTACCATCAGTATTTCCTTTCTGAGCATCAGGTTTGCCAACAGTGCCCACCTTTGCAGTATGTACAGTTGGCTAGTTAACAGCGGATTCTGTGATGACTTTACCGGCAGATGTTTCTCCTGGCGTTTTTCTAGATGTACCTTCTGTCTCTGACCCTTGTATTGGAATTCTTAGTTGGTCCAGAGGAACTCTCAACAATCTTTGACTTCTAAATAACAAAAGTTTATTCATTTCCTCCTTCTGGAATTTAGACTTGGCTAAATCATAAATTTGAGGAAAATCATTCAATGAAACAAACAAATCATCAAACTCATCTGGTTCATGCTCAAATCGAGAAATTGAAAGTGAAGCAGTAACATTAAAGGCTATCTGTCGCGGATCATACTGTCTCCCTGGAATGGTTGCAAATTTACAACCCTTTATTTTGGCGACTTCCTTTTCAGCATGTTTGAAGTCATTTAAAGTAAACTGAACACAATTGAATGGGAATTGAGGCCACATTCTCTTCTTACTGTTATTTAAAGATCTGGATATTCCTTCAACTGTTAATTGATAGGAAATTTCCTGAGCGAGAAGTTTGTCTGGAACAATAAGAGGAAGAACATGTGGTTCCACGATACTACCAAAAATTCTGATGTATGTAAATTTCTCCTCTCCAAACCAATCTCCTATTGAGGATAAGTTGGCTTTAGCTTTATCAGAGAATCTAGGAGGGAAGTGATTGAAAATGGTTTGGAAAACAGGGATAAGGAAACCATGGCATATTATATATACATTATCTTGGAAATGAACTTTCCAAAGAAGTTTATGATATATATGAATTGGGGTAGGGTCTTTGGGAGTCCATTTCCATCCAAACAAGGGAAATTCGGAATTAAAACAAAGAGCATCTAGAATATAGGCACAAAAGAAAAAAGGAGTGGAATTTCCAGCGATTTTATCTTGTCTGTACTCAAGTATTCTATTAGCCATTCTATCAGAAAGAATAACAGCCCAATCCATAATGTCGGAATTGACAACAACTAGGATTAATGGGACCATTTGTATAGAAAACCTAGCTGAATTATCATTGCCAAATAATCTACACATCATGGCAGCGGCATAGCAATACGGAGGTAAGAGGGAATCTACAGAATACATACCGGATGCTTCATTTCTGTGTTTCTCTGGATTTTTCCTCCAATCTTTGATAGGATTAGATTGGACTTTATTATTATCAGCGAACTCTTTGATAAATTCTTTGTTATACACCTTCTGCGGATCCGGAAGGTGATACATTGCCTTAATGTCTTCTGCTTTAAACGACCCAAAAGACACTCCAGAAGCTGAAACAAACGTTCTGTCCTGTATCTTCACACTATCGATGACCCATCGAATTACATCATAATAAGGCATGATGCTCACTCTGGCTGCAATTCGATGCAAAAATGAATTTGCAAGTGTTTTTTCAGTAATCTCAGAGTCAGAATCTGAGCTATCTTCATCTGGAACTGATGCCTTTTCCACTGTGACTTTGGGGTTTTCTTTCTCCAATAGATTGTAGACTCCTTCCCACGTCATTCTCCCGAGCCCTTGGCATGATGTATCTGTGACTAATCTCAGTTTTGTGGGCTTTTCTTTTGAAACTGTAGGAGTCTCAACAAACTTAACAGGAACAACGATCTTGGCTCTTCTCGCTCTCTTCGACATTTCTGCGTTTGCTATTACTTCCCTTTGTCGGTGAATGAAAGGGCTTGGTATTCCTTGGCTCTGCAAAACAATAAACTTTCAGTCGTGACAAACAAGCAACTTGAACGGAATGTTTATGAACAAATGATTCGTTATTTATTGGTTTCGTATAGCGCGTAAATGTTCTTTTTGGGTCACACTCACGTATTAAAAACCAAATCATCAACCAATATTCATTCGATTTGCTATTAAATACCTACGTACAAATGGAGATTTGGCGCTTGTGAAATATTATAATATTCACCTATTCTGAACTTTTCGAATGTAATAAATGTCATTTATCAATCGCATCGAAAGTTTTCAAATGGCACATAAATATCACAATACAAATTTATCGATTTGCCGATTGCGATTGTAAACTTTTGCCGATTTCTGATTCGATGGTTATAGATTACGATCGAGAAGTTTCAATCGAAAAGAATTGTTAATAGGTTTCTCCGATTTCCGATGGTGGGGTCCACCATATAAAAGTTTATCATTTAAACGGACAAATGTTTGTTTTCCCTTTTGAAAAGTGTTTTATAATAAGCGCGTATCGCATCGAAGAATTTGAAATTGACCGCAAAGAGCTTATTAGAGAATGCTCTGATTATGCGATTGCGATTGATCGCATCGCATCGGAGATATATAAATTGATAACTTTAAACTCTTTGCGATTGAAGTTTTGCGATCGAACTAATCGCATCGGAGGATTTGGATTTCTATGTCAAATTTTTTCTAAGGGTTTTCTCCGATTTCCGATTGCGATTACTATTTATTGTACTTTTGCATTTCGACTTGTTTTTATGATAAGGTCTTCTATACTTGATCGGATCAGAAGTTTTGAATGTTGTATTTGGTTAGTAAACAAAAGATGAGCTTTTTCAAAACAATGAATCTTTATTTCTAATTCTTTTATTTCTATAAAAAGAAAAAAGGGACCCTATTTCTAAATGAATTTTATTTCTAAAATTTAAGAAAAAGGGAGGGTTGTTGTATAGTACAACAGGACCAAAACAAATCCTTAGACCACCCTGTCACCATGGAGGAGGTAAAAGAAGCAGTGAAGGAAATGCCTAATGGCAAGGCACCAGGGCCGGATGGCTTCACTATTAATTTTTTCAAATCATGTTGGGATATTGTGCGGCAGGAAGTATGGGAGGTGGTGGAAGATTCACGAAAATCTTCCTCCATCCTCAAATCCCTCAACTCCACCTTCATTTCCCTTATACCTAAAGAGGAAGCAACTTGCACCCCCTCGAAATTTCGGCCGATTGCTCTGTGCAATGTTCTCTATAAGATCATCTCCAAGGTAATGGACAACAGACTGAAGCCTATTGTCCCCTTAATCATCTTAGAGGAGCAATCGGGCTATGTGGAAGGCAGAAAAAGCATGGATAATGTCTTTCTAGCATAGGAAATGGTTCATACTCTTCAATCCCAGAAAAAAGCAGGTATGATCATTCAGCTGGATCTCTCGAAAGATTATGACAAGGTCAGTTGGAAGTATCTAGAGGCCATACTGGAAGCCTTCGGGTTTGCACACTGCTGGATCAAATGGATTCTAGCAATGGTCAAATCCCCCAGCTTCTCTATTCTGGTCAATGGTGCTCCTACCATCCCCTTTGCCCCCTCTCGATGCATTCGCTAAGGGGATCCAATCTCCCCTTTTCTATTTGTCATTTTGATGGAAGGCTTGAGTCACATCATTAAAATTTCAAAGGAAAGAAACACTATCAAGGGCCTCCAACCCCTGCCTCACTGCCCAGCCACCACTCATCTACAATTTGTGGACGACACCATGCTTCATGGAACCCCAACGGTTCGAGAAGCATAAGGATTCAAAGCTATCCTGGATCTCTTCAGTCTTGCAATAGGCATGGACCTGAATTTGGATAAATCCTCCATATTCTTTTTCAATACTCACATAGCTATCCAAAAAAATCTTACCACTATCCTTTGGTTCAGAAGGCGGGGCCTCCCCTCCAATTCTCTCGAGATCCCTTTCACTGATAAACCCTGGCAAAAGCTCCACTGGGAGAAATTGATTTCCAACCTCGAAGAACGAAGCAATTACTGGACTTGTAGGGTCCTTAACTTTGCTGGCCGGCTAATCACGACTAAGGCTGTTCTCCAAGCCATTCCTTAGTATATGCTTTCCATCCTTCCGACTCCCAAAGGTGTTCTCCAAAAAATCAGAAACATTCAAAGAACCTTCCTTTGGTCTGGAAAAGCTGACAAACAGAAATGGGTGCTAGTGGCGTGGGAAAAACTCTGTAAACCCAAGATCCTGGGGGGTCTAGGGCTCCAGGACCCGGACACCGTGAACAAGGCATGTGGGGCCAAGCTATGGTGGAGGTGGGTCAAAGATCCACAAACACCTTGGGCTAAGCTTTGGAAAGCCAAGTATGTGGATAACTAGAACCATCAAGATCTCATTAGAATGACGGACGTTCCAGCGAGATCCCCCATCTGGAACCTAGCTCTGGCTAATTGGAACATCATCTCAAATCACTGCTTTTGGGAAATCCGTAATGGCAGTACGACTCTCTTCTGGGAAGATGCTTAGCAACAACTTCCCAAGCTTGAGAACCCTAATTATCTTCTCCTGTAGCACAGGTACCAGGATTAAGGAAAATTTAGGGTGAACCAATACTGGATGGACAATATTGCGGACCAACAATGGAGACATTGGCACCTTAATATTCCCACTCAAGCGGATGGGATGGACAACCTTCTATCATCCTTGAACTCTTGTTTGGATAAGAGAATGATCCGGTATTCTCAGGATGAAGATCAACTCAGGTGGGGCAAACTAGATGGAGGCACTTTCAGCCTAAAGGAAGCCAGACTTTACTTAGATCAAAGGGATCTGGAAGAGAAAGTGCCTTGGCACAATGATGTCTGGGACACCATAATCTGGCAAAAAATAAAAACCTTTTTATGGCTCCTAATGCATCATAAGATCCTAACTTGGGAGAACCTGTGCAAGAAAGGCTTCATTAGTCCATCCCATTGTCCCCTCTGTGAGAATGATGAGGAGTCCATGAACCATCTCCTCAACACTTGCGAATGGACCAATAATTTATGGGATTGGATGAAGAAAATCTTCAGACAAATTGACAGGATCAGAGAGTCCGTTAAAGACACCATAGCCAATTGGAAAACCAAATACTCTAACTGTGACATAGTAAACATCCTATGGAGGCTAAGCCCTGGTTTTATAGTCTGGTCCACATGGAAAGAAAGAAATAGAAGAATTTTTCAGAAGGAATTCAGGCAGTCAGATGACATTAAAGAAACCATTTTTTAAAACATGCGAGAAACAGTTCTTACCCACAACAAAGCAGAACAGGCAAACAGGCTTTCCGTTAATGACAGGCGAATCTTGCAGTTATTTGGCATGAGTCATGCAATTGACCTCAATTCTCCTAAGAAAAGACCTCCGCCAGCTCCTTCTTGGCTGCCCTGGCAACTTCCTACTCCAGGGTTCCACAAAATAAACTTTGATGGAGCCTCTCGGGGTAACCCCGGCCCAGCTGACTTTGGAGGTGTTTTACGCAATGACAAGAGGGAAATTCTTCATATCTACAGCAATTCCCTTGGGGAGGCCATTAACAACGAAGCAGAATTTGCAGCTCTGGAGCGGGGACTACAAATCCTAATTCGCATGGGTAGCGAGGCAACAATCGTGGAAGGAGACTTGCTCCTAGCCATCAATGCAGTGAGGAAAATGCAAAATGGAATGCGTTATGAGAAAGTCACTAAACATTGGTGCCTTGCCATGGTCATCGTGCTCATTGCCAAACACCTCTCCGCTCTCAAGGGAGTCGTTCTTTTGGAAATTAGGTGCAATGCCAATGCTTTAGCGGATAGTCTAGCCAACCATGCAGTCGACCACCCGAGTGATGTCATTGGCACTTGTTGGTAGAGTGTCACATGTGCCAATCTTCGGAATGATTGCTTTGAAATCTCAAGGCAAGACCTCATAGGCGTGTTAGGGGAGGAGGACGGCTTACAGGGTACCGATCATCAATGAATAATGTGGTTTGTTCTAATTATCTATTCCATCATCCTTAATTCCTGGTGGTGGCATCATTGGAGGCTGTCGTATGGCTGGCATCGGAAAAGGTGGAAGTTCTACGGCAAGGACATAGGACAAATTACTCTCTATAATAGGAGGTACACGTGGTCTTAGATCTTAAGAAATAAGCGTGGAAACCCAAACGCCATCAACAACAATAATAAATAGGTCGGCGATCACCTGATGGGAATCCAGGTTGTCAGAAGTTGGGAAAAGACGGTAGTTTCAGTCCAACTCGCGGCCCCTCGCACCGCGCCTGGCACTATTAATACGAAGCCATATGGGAAAGATTTCAACTGTTTATGGCACTCCTCAGAGCTCAGACCTAAGTTCACGGTTTTGCGTAAATATATCAACATCTCAACAGTCTGCATTGGAAATCCAACCATGGTTGAGCGCATTCTTCGCAGCTCCAAAGCTGCTAGAGAGTTAAAGAGAGCCTGGGATAATTATGAGGCTTTTGTCTCTAATAAGGGGAAACAGATTATCGATGAGCTCCAAGTGGAGGTGAACAAAGCCAGGGAAGGGATAAACAACAAATAAATCAGCGAGGAGGTCGACTGGATCATGGACCTGGGCATCCCAACTACTAGGGCCACCCAGTTTCCGAGGACTCAGTTTATGGCTTGGAAAATGAAAGCGATGTTAGCTAAAGCCATGATCAGGCAACGCGTGGATTTCAAGGATTCCTATCAGGAAAACTCCCTCGCCTCTGCTAAGAACTCATCCCAGCTAGAAAAGATGGAAATCTCCATAAATTCCCTCACGGAAGAGCTAAAAATTATCACTAAGCACCTGGAAGGGTTCATTCGGCTCTTCGAGCTTTACATGCGCTACGTGCTGAATGTCTCAATTGAAATCCCTGAAGACGGGTCTAATACAACTATCATCAGGCACCACAGGCCGCACAATGTTCCCAAGGGGAATGGTGAAGCTGGTCCGAGCACTGCGGGTACCCCAGGCATCGCCAAAAGCGATCATTAGGCTTCCTGGTGGGTAGGCTCTTGTTGCTGGTCCCTGTTTGTCCTATGTTTTTATCTTCTTCTATGACGGATATTTGTAAGCTTCGACGAGCCTTTAAATGGCCCTCTTTGTTTGTAATTGCTTTCTCCCTATCTGGAATCCCTGTGTGGTTGGCCGTTGTCTGTTTTAAAATTCTGCGTGACTCTGATCTAGTTTGGGTTTGTTGTCACCTTATTTATCGTTTGTCAGATCATTGATCGGCTCTAGGGCCTTTAGTAGTGGGTTTTTGTTTGGCTGGCTTGCACTCTCTCTTTCCTTCTGGAAATGGCAGCCCCTTTGTAGCCATATGTATCATTTTGTGATCTAATATATTAGCTGATTTACCCCAAAAAAAAAAAAAAAAAATTCCTATATCGAGTCTGTCAAAGTATATATATATATACTTTTACAGACTCGATATAGGAATGCTTAGTAATAGTAGGAAACATATGTATATGTATATGTACACATACATATACATATGTTTCCTACTGTTACTAAGTATTTTAATATCATGATGATGGGTTTGGTTTTCTACATATGATGCAAATGTCGATCTAATGCATAATTTGCCAATGTTTTTGTTAATGTATTCAAATTCCTTGGAATATGTTGATATGTGATGTAATAAAAATGCTTTCTAGTAATTAAACACGTAAATGCATGCACAAAATCTGAGGGTTTCTTTTTGAGTAAAGACTGTTTAATTGTAACACAACGAGTTGTGAGTCTAGTTTCACAACCAAGTCCTTGATACCAAGGGAAATTGCGTCTGATAAACAGTTCGATGACTGCACTATATTCGGTAATATTATTAGTTGTTCGACCCAGGAAAATACCTTGTATATTAACCAACTTTCCATCAGGGGAAAAGAGTGCCCATGCTGTGAAAGATAAGTTCTGTGTGCTACGACAAGCACCATCAGTAAAACTGACATAATGGTTCAATGACATATGAAAACCAAGTGGAACACAAGGTAAGCAGAGGAAACATGTCCTAAAAGCAAACAATCACACCAAAAAATCTAAAAGCACACTAATGATTCACACACTACTATACAAAGTATCGTACTTGTGAGAAAGCATAATACTTCTTCAAATAGAGCCCATTTCGGGGCTCAACCAATTATTTACCCTCATAATCGACTAGCTCATAGGCACCTTTCTCTAATACACGTTGAACAATGTAATTACCATGCCACATTGGCTCGAGCTTTTCGACCCCTAATTTATCATGGCCTTGATCATAAAGAAGGACAAAGTCACCTTCAGAGAAAACATGAGGGTTTACAGACTTATCGTATTGGGATTTAACTCATTTCTTTTGTGCTTCAATGACTAAAGAAAAAATTCATCGAGTCTCATTGAGATGCTCAAGAGAAAGTAGACGTTCCTCTTATGGTGAGGTACCGGGAAGTAATCGATGGCTAGCCTTAGAGAAGGGATTTCACATTCAATTGGAAATGTATCTTCTAGACCATACATCAGCTGAAATGGTGTCAATTTGGTAGTAGTCTTAGTAGAATTTTGGTAAACCCACAATGTTGAGAATAGCATGAGGTGTCGATCTCTTTTGTGTTTCCCAATGGTTCATTGAAGCATCATCACCAGAAATTTTTTGACAGATTCGACTTGGCCATTTGCGTGTGGATAATAAGGAGTGGAGCTATCATGGCGCAGCCCCAACTAAGTAGTAAGCTATGTCATCATATGATTGTGAAAGTGAAAACCATGGTCAGTGACAATCACTTTCGAGACACTGAATCGTGCTAAGACGTTGTTGAAAAGGAATTGCACCGTATTTTGACCTTCATTATCATATGTAGCCATCGCCTCGACCCATTTTATAAAATAATCAACAACAACAATGATATAACCATGCCCCCTGGTCGAGCGAGGGTTATAGGTCATGAAATCTATGCCCCATTTTGAAAATGGCTCGACGGTCACAACTGGGCACAAGGGAGCGGGTGGGGTGCATTCTTTCCAAGATTAAATTTGGCAATCATGACATTGGCGAACGACAAGAAAGCAATCTTTAAAAATAGATGGCCAACAATATCCTGCTCAAAGTATTTTATGAGCAGTAGCATAATTGGACATATGACTGCCACAGGCCCCGAAGTGGCAGTCATTAAGGACTTTCTCAACTTCCTCAAGAGTCAAGCATCGATGGAGGATGGAATTGACACCAGTATGATACAAGGTATCTCCAATGATGCGGTAGGGTTGGGACTAGTAACAAATTCATCTTCTCTCAAGGGAAACAACTCCAGTCGAAAGGTTTGGGTATGGAGATAAACAATGATGACTCCATACCATGAATCGAGAGTATTTATGAGAAAGAGTGATTCATAGAGAATCGATTCATCAAAAGGGGTAGGATCAACTATAGCTAGAATATCGTAGGTCAATTCAACAAAGATAAGTGATTTCTTAGACTTAGTCATAGCAAACTCTAAGTCGAACTGCTGGAGAATGAAAATCCATTTGGAATAATTGCCCCTAAGTAAATTACGAGTGAGAATGTAAGTCATGGGGTTACATTCGGAAATCACAATGGTATTGCGCAGGAGAATGTAATGGCAAAAGAGCTAAACATAATGAATTGCAGCTGAGGCAAGTTTTTCTACGTGGGCATAAGGAGTCTCAATGTCGAAGAGATTTAGGCTCAAGTAGTAAACAACATATTCCTGACAATCATAATGATCCTAAACCAGAACCATACCATTATTGTTTTCAACGAGTGATAAATAGAGGAAATAATCATGGTGATAATCAGGAGGGTGCAATAAAGGAGCATTGACAAGAGTTTTCTTCAAAGCAGCAAAAGAGGTCTGAGAAATTTAAGCCCAAATGAATGGGACTCCCTTTTTCAATAGACGGGTAAATCATTTAGCAAGTTCAACATAATTCAGGATGAATCGACGGAGAAAGTTGGCTTTCCCCTGCAAGCTTTGCAACTGATGTAAAGAGGAGGGAGGAGGCATATTGATGGTTGCCTCAACTTTGAGAGGATCAATCCGAATGTCTTCTTTAGACACCACGAAACCTAAGAGATAACCCGATTTTATGAAAAAGACACATTTATGAGGATTCAAAAACATGTTATAGTGTCAGCAACGAAGAAATATCGCTCTAAGATGTTCATGGTGATCTCGAAGTTTCGCGAAATGAGTTGGAAGGTCGTCAAGATATGGCTGGACTATGTGCTTAATATCGTGAAAAGCATAGGACATATTCCTTTGGAAGGTAGCCCCGACATTTGTCAGACCAAAAGGGAGCTTATTATAGGCAAAGGTTCCCCAAGGATAGATAAAGGCGATCTTTTGTTGATCTGATGGAAGAATATTGATATAGTTGTAGCCATAAAAATTGTCCATAAAAGACAATATCTCACTCCCGGCACACTCGACAAAAATTTGATCTATAAAAGGAGTGGGGTAGTTGTCTTTAGGAAAAGCTCGATTTATACCGTGATAATAAACACAGACTTGAATGGTCCCTTGATTTTTGGTAACCAGGACAATATTAGAGAACCAATCCGTTAATGGTAATAGACACAGACTTGAATGGTCCCTTGCTTTTTGGTAACCAGGACAATATTAGAGAACCAATCCGTTAATGGTATTGGATAAATGAAACGAGCCTTGAGAAAATTTTTGACCTCTACCTTAATGGCAATGACCTTTCTTGGATGCACAGGACGAAGTCATTGACAAACAGGATTGGAGTTCAGATATGTAGGAATTTCGTGCACGACAATACTAGGGTCTATGCCAGGCATTTATTCATAAGACCATGCGAAGACATTACAAAATTATTAAAAGAGAGAGGTGTAAATCTTGACCTCATCGGGAGAACAAGATGCACCGATATGGACATTCTCGAAAACCCTTGGTTTCACAGAGATGTCGATTGAAATGGTAGCAGAAATGTTACCCAGTTTTCCTTCAGACAACACTTCATGAATAAAAAAAGGGTGTTGAAGTAGGATAGTCAATTCAGCTGGAACACAAGTTTCTAGGCAAGCAGAAATATCATCTAGGCCTGGGAGAAACAAGAAACGATGATGACCATCATCCCAAGGGGTTTCTTCGAGAGACATAACTTCCACGATACTATCATCAGTGGGAAATATCTCATTCAAGGGATCAATTGAATCCCAAGAACCAAATCAAGGAGACCGTGAAAACGTGTCCAGAGATGAAACTAGATTATAATTAGCTTTGGAAGCAGCCCCAGAAGTGAGAAGAATGCTTTGATACATTTTTTCTGCAGGGCTGAAGGGCATAATGTCAAAAAAAATGTCAAGCTGGTCGGGACTAGGAATAATCCATGGATCGTGACTAGATGATATCATATTAACAGAGGCGACATTAGGAGGCAGGAGTGAAAAAATTCCCATTAGGGACAAATCTTTGAAAAGACCCAGCCAAATGCTCTCATAAGGAGTAGAGGTATTCCCAACGTATGGAATGTTTCCAGTTGAATAATCGGAGGAAAAGAAAGCAAGTTGATCAATGGTGACAATATTCCCCTGGTGAGGAAAGCGGAGAACGAAGAAAAGAGTAGAGACCATTTTGTTTCCGCAAATTTTAGAAGGATTCAATATCTTGTTTTAGTACATTACAAGACCATTTTGAATCCCGTTGTTATATTTTCTACAGATACCTAGAAGATTTATTTCAAAATCAGACAAGGCTTGTATGAGTGGTTAGTTATGTTGTTTGGCCTATGCAATGCATTGGCTACATTCATGATATTAACGAATGATATATTATTCCCTTTTATATATTCAATTGTTATTGTTCTTTTGGATGATATACTAGTATATAGTTATATCTAGGACAAGCACATTTCACATTTAGTGCAAGTGCTTAGAGACATTAAATAAGCACCAAGTACTGGAAAATCTCAAAAAATGTGAGTTTTCATGGTATGTTTTGGTGTATTTGGGATATGTGATAGGTGGAGGAGAGATAAATATAGATACTGCCAAGATGGAGGCCATCATGAAGGAGTAGAACCTACAAATGTTTTTGAGGTTAGAAGTTTCGTTGGGGAAACAAAGTACTTTAGGAAATTCATAGCCTCATTTTCAACAGTAGTAGAACCACTCCACACCATAATAGAGATTAATAAGAGTTTCCAATGGGGAAGGAGTTAATAGAGTTTCTTTAAGGAGTTAGAGTATAAAATCAATCACGCACCAATTGTTGCATTGCCAAACTTGCAATATCCCTTTGACGTGGAGATAGATGAAATATTATGGGAGCATATTGATATAGGGAGGATGGCTTGTATGCTACCATTTTGAAGTATTTCATTTGGTGCTTCTTAACTACCCTACCTAAGACAAGGAGCTCTATGCTCTGATGCAGGTTATGAAAAAGTGGAAACACTATCTGATGGGAGAGGAGCCAATAATATACACAAATCACTAGCCATTATAGCACCTACAAAACTAGAGTAAGTTACAACAAACTAGGAATTACAATTAGATGGGGTTTTCACACTAGTTTCATTTCGTGATCAAGTACAAGAACACAAACAATATCACTAATATGATTTCCTTAGGAACTCCGATGCACATGGATCCTTTCACCCATGTTGCATAGAAATATGCATACACAAAAGATGAGGACTTCAATAAGGTGTTTCAAAAATTGTAGAGTTAGAGTAATGTGCATGATGGTGACAACACGGTTGACTATCATCTCCAAAATGGGTTACTCTATAGGCTAGACAAGTTATGTGTTCCTAAATGTGAATGACTACAACTAATCAAAGAGGCTCACACCTCCAAGTTTACAAGGAATTTTGGTGTAGGGAAGACAATTTCCAGCTAGAAGAGGTATGGGTACCAGCCAAGGATGCAAGAATATGTAGCTAATTTTGTAAAAGGATGCATGCTTTGTGACACAGGAGCATCCTTTGCCTCGAGCAATCCGCATCAACCAAAAACAAGTTTATTTTGAGTTCGTAATTAAGTGTTGTTATTCCTATGTGTTTCAAATTATTGAAACACCTATTACGTAGTTGTTGATAAACCCAACTGGTAGTTATTGCTATTCCTATAGCTACATTATATCAAAGTGACGACTATTACCAGAGTTTTGATGCTCTAACGATTGTGTGTTGATACTCCTATTGCATAGAGTCATTGACACATCCAAAAACGACAATTATTTAGTTGCACTGCTACTGGACAACCACTACTGGATGCACTATGAGGATGAGATAGAGGTTACAATTTTATTTTATTTATTTATTTTTATTTTATTTTATTTTATTTTATTTAATATTTTATTTATTTTTTCACACATTGAGAGAAATCAAATTGACTCAGCTCTCGAAGGCAAAGAGGTCGGCGACATGGGAAGTGATTTTTTTAGTGGAATACAAAGAGGTCAGCAACATGAGGATAAATTGAAGGAACACAAAATACAAGGGACTTTTTGTTTTTGGCCTATTGGTTTTATACAAGTTTGCTTCATGTAAAGTTCCTTTTCCAAAATCTTTTGTACAACACACAATTTTACGAGTTTGTATGTTTTAGTTTGTTGAATTTTTCACCAAAAAATTGAATAAAATGTACTAACGATGGTTCTTTAACGATTTATAATGAAAAATGACACCAACAATGCCAAGTACACTCAATAGGAATATCTAGAAACAATTGGAGATTATTTTGCATTGAAAATAGAGGCATACATTACATTGGAAATACATACTTTGCAGTAACAAGAGAGATGAAGTAGAAAATACCAATGAATAGTGATAGAGACAATAGTTGTAGATGAATATGGTAATATCATAATTCCACTAATAGTACAAATAACTTTTCAGCAGTGTCAAGAAATGAATATAGGTTCAGTAATAGGAAACAGAGGTAAATAAGTTACACATCCAACGAGTATGAAGAGTTTTGTGTTTCCTCAAGCACAAAACGTAGTCTTTTTGTAGATCTATGCATTGCATTTAGATACGAGAATAGAGATCATGAACAACCTTGAAATAAATAAACCATAGTATTTTACACTAAGAAACTTTAGCTAAAAATATGGAGCAAAAGTTTTACTTATATTAAGATTGATTTCCAATATTTACAAATGCAAAATTGAGGGAAACATTTGAAATTGGCTTAGTTGATATTACAATTAATTTTTTGCTTGGAGTCCACGCTTCAACATCAACTTGGTCTCTTACTCAATATAAATTTCGCCTTAATGAGAAATATGCTACAACACCCTTGTTCAATCCATAGGAGATGATGAATAGGAAATATTAAGTTCATCACATGCAAGACTTATCCTCAGGTGACTTCAATCCACAAGGAAATTCCTAAGATAATAATATGTCTTTAAAACCTTATTTGGAATTATGATAAATGGATTCCCTGGTGTGCACAATTTCTAAAATAAATTCTGAAGGAAACTAGCTAAACGAATGTTCTCATGAAAGACCTAAATCAACCTCTGAAGAATTGGCATAATAACTTCGTCCATCTCTTTTCCAAATTGAAACCCCACTTTAATGGATGGTTTATATGTAAGGAAATGATTTTTTCTCAATTCATAAGCCCCTGAAATAAATTTCTGAAAGGTTCAGTTGAGCGAAAGACAATGGAAATTCCAACTCGACCTTGGTATTTCTCTGTTGACAATGGAGACTTTTACTAACAATTCACCCTCTTCTATTGGTTGCTTATGTAGATGAATTCAACCATGAATAATGGGAAATTTGACCTTTACTTCAAAACTAGTGAGAGACTCCTAGAGATGCAAGAAAAATTTGCCTCTGCTTGGAATAATTTTCTCAGAAATAGGGTTCCTCTGCCATAGAAAATTAAGGAATTCGACCTTCTTGATGCAATTTGATCTTCTAAATTCTGCCCTTAAGCCAAGAATCAAATTCTCCCAAACTCCTACAAATTGATTAGAAATAATCTCAACAATAAAAATTCCAACTAGGGTGGCAAAGATAGAGTCCACCAAAATGGGATGAAGCTAACTTGGGTGGCAAAGAGAGAGTCCACCAAAATTGGATGAAGCTAATTTGGGTGGCAATGATATCTAGTGAAGCTAGGGTGAGGATCTTCGCTTGAAACCTGCGTTATTAAACTCACTTGAATTTTTATTCAAGGACAATAAGATATAATAAGAATATCATGCTTTGTAAATGAGTCCACCCTCATTTTATAATTCTTCATTGAGCCTCCCTCTAGCTTCTAGATTTGCCTTTCCACTAAATGAAATTTTGTAGCCATTTTTAATAAATTAATATTATGTCGTCTTTTCCTAATGAAATATTTTTTTGCCACATTTCATAATAAAATAGTAGTTTGCTGCCTTTTCCTAATAAAATAATATTTCCCTTAATATCATCAAAATTGGGCAAAAATCCTTAGTGATTTCCATGTGTACAAAATTGGGGATATTACACTTCGGATCTCGGGCTTTGGTTGTTGCACCACTAGCATTGGTTTTGGCTATTGCATGATTTTCATAGAGTGTGATTGGTTACTGTATGAGTTAGTGAGGGTGTTTGGTTGCTTTGTGTGGTATTGTTGTGTAACAATGTGGGAATTTCAAGCCTACTATGAGAACTCCACTCTCAAATTTGTATTATTTTCTATAACAACACATTATGAATGAAATAAAAGAAATTTGAATTCCTTTTTGTGTTCTCGTAAGAAAACTCAAATTACTCTATGTTTGTGATATGTGTTTTAGTCCTTGAATTAATTAATATAGTGGCCAAATTCCAATGGCCTCGGTTGTGCACTTTGTAACAATAATTCAGATTTTGTAGGTGTTGTGAAAGCTATAGAACCTGGGTTGTGTCACTTTACTACACCAACAAGCCTAGTAACGGGAAATAGGGTCTATACCATTTCTTACATGTACCCAATCATCCTCGAGAAAGAATTTCCATGGACTTTGTGGGAGATATACCAATAACCATGAAGGGACATGACTACCTGTTCATGGTAGTTGCCAAGTTCAATAAGATGTGCATTCCCATGCCCTGTAAAAAGAGCATTAGCATGCAAGAAGAAACAAAATTGTTCTTTGGATAAGCCTTGGTGCAATTTGGAATTCCAAGGAGCATCGTTTAAGATAAGGACACAATATTTCTTAGCGCATTCTGGACTACATTGTGGGAGAAGATTGACACAAATTTTATGAGGTCTATAGCATTCCATCCACAGACATATGGTCAAATGAAGGTAGTCAATAATAATTTGGTACATGTTTTGAGTGATTATAATAAAAAGCATATGAATACTTAGAATAAAAATATGGTATATATACAAGACTCTTATAACAAAGTATTCTACACTTCTACTTGTAAGTCCTCGTTTCAATTTTTTTTATGGATATTTGCCACCATCGCCTTTGGATATTCAATATAGGGAGCAAGGATGAGTGAGGGAGGATCTTACTGGGGATTCCTTAAGGGTAGAAAAAAATATTGAGAATATTAGGAAGGTTTGTCTACAAGTATAGGAGATGTTTCAAAATTCACAAGGAAAATATAAGGATAGGCATGATCAATAGAGAACATAGAAGTCATTTAGAGTAGGAGAAAAAGTATAGTTACTGTTGAACAAGGAGAGGCTATAAGGTCTTGATAAGAAAATCAAGTCTTTGTGATATGGTCCCTTTGAGATGCTGGAAAAGGTGGGATATAATTCTTGTATATTCAATCTACCTCCATACATGTACATTTACTTGGTAGTTAATGTAGAGAATATGAAACTTCATGAGCCTTCCATGTTGGATCAGGAAGAGGAGTAGGTACTACCTTCTATAGACGATTTAGCACTATATGCTCAGGAAGAGTTGATAGAGGATGCAATTTTGTAGAGGAGGTTTGAGAATACACGACAAGGGAAGCATGACCTTTGGCAAATTGAGTTGAAAGGACAACTTCCAAGCAAGACTAAATGGTACTCCAAGGTGAAGGTAGAGGACAAAATTCCTCACCAGTAAAATATTTTGGGGATCAAAAGCCTCCAAAATGGGAGGTATTATATAAGTTAGATAAACATATTTTTCATCCATATCGATGCTTTTGGAGTGGAAAAATTGGAGGAATTAACTTGCAAGGTCATTTTTACTAGTGGTCCCAATTTGGAAAATTTAGGGTTAAAAAATCCAGGAGCCATTCTGATTCCTTAAATGACCTATTTTGTGGTCCCAACCTTACTATGGATCGATGTTCCATAATCTACACACTGATACATTTCCAAAAATGCAAGAATCACCTAAATATGAGATCGTATGAGAAAGTTATGCCTCCCAGAAGTTGGCCCATTGAATTTAGCCACCATAATTTGAGAGGATGACACATAAACCCGCATTATTTATGGAAAACGGTCTAGCGACATGGGAATTTTGTAAAAAATATCTAGGTTGGTTGAGGTGTAACTCATAGTGAGGGTTGGATGGGTCAAATTTAACCACTAGTTGTTTTTTTGGTTGTGTTATTCCAATAAGAGGAAAAGGGGTTCCATTCTATTCAAGTGCATTTTTGTTTCATATATGAGCAGAGTAGTTGAGAGTGGATATATATAGAGATCAAATATAGAGGGTTTGTGTTATGTAGTAGCCCACGGGCCATGGGTCTCACTCTTTTGCACTTGCATCCATTTTTCATTTAGAGGAAGAGAGAGCAAAGTAACCTCACCTTCCAATTGGGATTTTCTCCTGAAAGGATTTCCCAGGTCATATCTTGTGTTATTTTGGTTTTGTGAGTGATTGCTATATTTGTTTTGTTTTTCTGCATATTTATATTTTTCATGCACATATAGTATATAGAAACTTAATAATTCCATAAATATAAGCAAAAATTAACACTCATAGTATAGATTTAGAAGTTTAGTTAACAATTTTTATCATATATATTATGATGAATTGTTTAGTGGAATATCCATGACAGTGTATGGATCAACAGATCTTGGTTCCATCGGGTTTCTATCATTCTTTCCACACAAAGTTCTAAATTGTTTGGTTGCATTTTTCACGTCTCCTTGTTGTGATGTCATCAATTCATTAATATATTTTTTGGTTATTTATAAAGAACAAAACCCAAATAATTAATAGAAAACAATAAATTCCAAAAACATCAAAATTTTGTGTACTTGTTCTTATTCGACAATTGCAATATTGGAATTTCTTATAAAGGGATTTTAATGCAAATTTATAAATTCCACCACAACCTTGAGGTTTCTTAGTTATATCTCTTGTAAAATTGTATGCTTAGGGCTAAATATGAATATTAAGTATACAACAGATGCTTCTCTTCTTTTCCACCAAACCCATAAGGAAGACCAAGAAAATAAGTACTAAAGAAGGTAGTTCAAGGAACAATGCTTTTAGCCCTCGGGGTACACTTCCTAACATAAAAAAGATTTAAATATTACTTTTTATAGTAAACTTATGGTAGCCATAAATCTATCCACTTATATTTTGTGTGTTTTTCAAATTACTTAACAATTTTTTTTGCATTGTTATGTTAAATTAATATACATAATCAACACTATTAACTTCTCAATCATAATGAGAACATAAGTTGAAAATTAGGAATACAAGAACATGAAATTTGGGATAGTAAGTAACCCTAAAAAATTTCCTAACTCAACTTGGGAATCTTAGCTATTAAGACTGGTGGAGAAAAGTGGGATGAAGAAAACTACAGGTGAAATAAAGAGGTTCACTCTAGCTCTCACATATTCAATACAAGAATTTATTCACAATGATAAATAAAAGTAATCTCTTCAATTTTGTATATTATAAGTGTTGAAAGGAAACAACAATAAAGTGGACAATGGCCACAACAAGGAAACTAACTAAACACTAGATAGACCTACACATGGAGTGATCCAACTCTAAGTGACACATGTCGAGCATAAAGTAATTACATCCATCGAGCAAGAATCCCAAGGTGAGCACTGCATAATAAATTTCCAATGCTCCTCCTCCAAAGGTATACAATGCTCTAATTATCCCTCCTAATTCATGCACCTTTGCTTCCATGACAACATAATGAATACTCCTCAATGAAAGCATCCTCAATTTAGTATTTAAACAACCAAGTGTCCCCATTTTACCTAGGGCTCATTGCTCTTCACCCAAATGTCCTATGTTCCTCCTTTAAATAGGTAAATTTCCCATGCAAGTTACCAAACCCTCCATGTGATTCTCATGAATAATGTCACCATGCCACATAGGCCTCCAACCTCTTAAATAAGTGCACCACATAAACATAACGTCAAGGTATAGAAATACATTAGTAAGTTATCTCTAATGTGCATGTTTTTCATTATACAACCAAAGCTAGTCAAAACACCATGCATGCACATCACATGCAGCACCAAGCATGGTGTAAACAATTTTGGAGTATCCTTAAAAGATAAAACTCCCACTTTACAGGTAAAGTGTTTTAAAGACACCAGTATCTCCCCATACATCTCAACCAGACATACCATCTAGAAACATGAACCTGTTGCAGTATTAGAACTAGTCATTGGCCTTTGGAAAGGAACTTTCAACCACAAAGCATTCCCCTCCATTATAGCATCATACCTTTCCTCCTAAAACCACTTAAAAGTATCACAAATGGAAGTAGACATTGCAATATTGTTAACACATATACTAGTAGTTATTCCCATTATGATTGAATACGTGTGCCTACATGCTCCTATGCATCCTAGAGTATTTGAGTAAGCTAGGTGACATTTAGTAATCCATTTTAGTTTTCCATGTGTTAATGGAGTTGGGGAAATATCATTCATCCTTATCTCCCCATCAATACCTATATTTGATTGTTCTCAAACATTTGAACTAGATTTTGCAATAGTAACTTCCTCACTCCCTTTGATCACGTAAAGGGATACTTGTGATCTAGTGGACCATTCATCCTCATCAAATTTCACATTTCATCTCACCAAAATCCTATTATGTGCTATATTATGGATTTTATAAGGTTTAAAAATATTTGTGGCTTTATTGGTATCATTATCTGCTACAGAAAGTTGTGTAGAGCCATGGTAGAATTGCAACCCCACTAAATTTCTTGTTAAATATGAATGCTTTTATCTATAATCATGCAATTTAACATGTCTTTTAGGCCTTAAGGGAAGAAATTTGTAGTCCTACGGTCTTATCAGTGCCAAACTTCACCAATATTTTCATCTTGGAATGTATTGCCTTCGAAAAATGTATTAGGGTGGGATTAGTGTAAGAGGGGCACCCATTGGTGTTGAATATTAAGAAATTGTGTAATAGAAACCTGAGAAATTTGAGATATGAGAAGATTGAAATTCATACTTCACATAGTGGATACATGACACATTATCCTTGTTTGGAGGAATTTTTAAAATATGATATACCATAGGAGGTTTGTGTATTTTTTTGAACAAAAAATATCTTCACTTAAATAGCACAAGTGAGTCACTAAGTTGTTAGGCTATGATTATAGGATTATCTGCAAGAATGGAAAGTATAATGTGGTGGATGACATCTTGTAATGGAGATACAACGAGGAAGGCTCCCCCATTTTCCTTGTCCTTGTGAATACTAGATTGGATCAACAAGGTTCATCAAGAATGATTAGTTAATGCCAAATTTGTTTCCCTCATCTAACCATTACACGAGGCCCCAAGCCCACTAACAAACTATACTTGGAAACATGACACCATAAGATACATACCGTATATTATTTTGGGTGTAACACTTTGTTTTAAAATTTAGTTTAATTACATTCCTCTCCCATCATAACTCAATCTAACTTTCAAAAAACATATGAACACATTGAGAGCCAATTCTTTTCAAATAGTATGTAGATAAAAATACATACATCCATCATTGAATTTGAGACATGTAAAATGAATAACGACGAATCAGTGAAGACTTGTAGGAGATTTACCACATGGAATAGTTTCAAGCACACCATGAGGTGATAAGAACTCGATGGTGATTTGAAGAAGACACGGAGGGAAAACCCTAGCCATGACAACGACTTTCTACCCTGGTTTCTTGCATTTGCTTTGGATTGGGTCTCCTCCTTTTTTACTATGAACTTGATTCATAGTTGACCAGGGCACTGAGCCTATCAGTCACTCTCTTGATTTTTCACTTATCCATTTGCTGCTGGGCAATACTTGTTGCGCGCCCGGTTGAGGCCTCATTTATCAAGCCATTTTATTTGTTTATTATGTGTTCTATCTGACTTCCTGCAGGTTGTGGGGTCGTTTTGCTGCGGTTTGGCGCATTGCGGTCAGGGTGTGCTTATTATTTAGGATCACGGGGTCCTCGTGGTGGGGGATCTACACCTGTTATCTGTCAGTTGAGTATTTTATCTGGTGGGATTTACCGGTCGGCCACTATGAGTAACTATGATGAGCTCTTCGATTACTCTGACGACCCTTTGGAGGGAGTTGACATATGGGGACATAAGGAGGAGACGGTTGCGGTAGATATGATTGATTCAGACCCGGGGCCGATACTTCCGGACTCTGCTCGGACTGACCATGTAACCGTGGGGGGGGTTTCACCTCCATTTGAAGGTGGGTTGGAACCCATCAGTTTTGAGGCACCCTCCCTTTCGACAAACGATATTTGGAGCCTCCAAACACCGGGTACACCCGATATATCTGTGGTCGACCTGGGGTCACCGACACCTTTCGTGGAGGCGGCGCTATCCTACATAAGGGCCATGACTCAGACGCTGGGGAACCTCGACATTAGTGGTATTGGTCCCTCCTCATCTGCTGATACAGGGACTCCGGTTGTGGCATCGGGGGTTTTCGTTAACATTCTGGAGGATGCCCTTGGGGGAGATAAACCACCATAATCATCAGATTCGGAAGGCTCGGGTGACCCCATAAAGGTTTGTTCAGACTGTGGAAAGAAACACAAGACAACGAGGAAAAAAATCAGCAGAAACTCAAATTTTGGGCGAGATCAGGGGATGGATGATCTGGAGCTCACAATGGCCACAATGCTGGTTGGAAAGGTTTGGGGTAGGAAATATTCGATTGCTCGGCTTCAACAATGGACCAGGGAGATATGGGGGGGCTCTCTGGAGATCCTTCCGGTGGTTTCTCTTCTTACTCGTGGCTGGTTTACTCTCACCTTCACCATGTCGGCGCTTTTGGACTGGGTCCTAAAGCAGTACTGACATATTGAATTGCACCTGGTTCTTCTCAAACGATGGTCGCCGCTCTTCAATCCCAAAAAAGAAAATGCGGGGGCTGGACCCATTTGGATGTGGCTTCCTGGATTATCGGTTCAGTTCTGGAATGACACCGCCTTTCTGAACATTGGAGAAGACTTTGGCCACTACCTTGATCACGACCGCTTTTATTTGGTTACGGGTAATAAAGTTGTGGCTCGAATTCTGATTTTCCTTGACACTCGGGATGGCCTGCATGAAAATTATAATATGTTCTTTGAGGGCATGATGTGGCAACAGATGCTAGACTACAAGGGCGTTCCCTTCAGGTGCAGGAAGTGTCATGAAGTGGGTCATCTGTTCAAAGACTGCCCAAGACTGGGTTTTGGCAAGCCGAGCCTCAAGATGACCTCCGCAGCGGCCACTCAAACGAAACCATTCATTTTCCATTGCCAAGGGTCTGCGGAGACTCTACTTGTCGATTCGGAGAAGCCACCTGAATCCGAGGCGATGCAGACATTTCCATCATGGCCAACCACTCAAGCGAGATCTCATACTTCGATAGTACCGGTTTCTCTGCATCATGCCTCTACGATTCCAGGTACCCCTCCTTCTCCTGACTCTTTATTCAATAATTTTACTCCTGTTTCGTCTTCTTATGTAAATCACTCTGCTTTGATTTTTCCTTCACTTACTTGCACTATCGCACTGGCGCCCCCCTCCATTTCCCCGACATTCCCCACACTTCTGTGGACTTATCTAATGGTTCCACCTCACTCACCGACTCATCTTCAGCTCATCACCCTTATTTCCTTCGATCTATATCCCTACTGCCCCCCTTAGTTGGCCTAGGAATAGGTACGGGTCAGAGCTTCATACAGACCAAATCTAGGGGCAAACCATCGGAATTGGCAAAGGCTCTTAAATGAGCAAACTTTGAGGTTGCTGCGGGCACCCAATCCTCCATTATGCGGGTTCTTAGAGCAAGAAGACCCTTGAGTGTGGTTACATCATGATTTGTCTCTCTTTCAACTGCAGGGGACTAGCTAACCCCGTTAAGAGATTGGCTTTGAAAAATCTCCTTGCACAACAACGCTTAGATGTTTTATTTCTTCAGGAGACTCTGGCTGATGGGCCTTTTGTTTGTTCCACTCTTAACTCTCTCCTACCGAACTAGTCTTTCATCACTGTGGATGCCCAGGGCCGATCCAGTGGATGTGCTATTGGAATAAATAATAAGACTAACTGTATGAACAATTGTTGGAGTAGGGATGGGGTTCTTGGCATGGACATAAATTTTGGTAACATCGAACTCCCTTTCACCCTGATAAACATCTATGGGCCGTGTACTAATAGGGAGGTGTTCTGGAACTCTTTGTTCACCTGCTATCTTCTACAACACCCTCACACCATCATTGGTGGTGACCTAAAATTTCACTGGGCATCTCTGAATCCTAGGGTATTCATGTTGTCCCGGATCCTTTGGCGGATCTTATCATCACTGGTCTGGAATCAGCCAACCTTATTGACATTCATATGGCAAAGCTACAACCCACATGGAGGAACCGTAGAACTGGAGGGGCTGCTTTGGCTCAAAGACTTGATCGGTTCCTCATAAATCAGCCCCTACTTCAGATCATGAACAAAGCAAGGCAATGGGTGGGACATGGTGGCATCTTGTATCACTCACCTATCTTCCTTGCATTCGAGATTGGTCCTTTGCGCGCTCGACCACCTTTTAAATTCAATTCTAGATGGCTTATCGATCCTGACTACCACAAATTAGTGGTTCGGGCTTGGCAACATTGTCATCAATTACCTGATCGCGAGCCGACCATAGTGATAAATGACAATCTCACTCACATAAAGGGTTTGACAAACAAATGGATTGGGGAAAAAATTTGGAAGGAGCGAGAGGAATTACAAAGGATTGAACTTGAGCTCGCCCAACTCAATGACTCTGACATGAGGGGCTTCCAATCCAGTGCTTCAAAAGAGCACCTTATTACCCTTGAAGCTACCAGAACCAAGTTCCTGCATAAAAAAGAATCAGATTGGAGACTCAAAAGTAGAGAAATTTGGCTACAAGTTGGGGATGAAAATACCAGATTTTTCCAACAACATGCAAATGGCCGCCAGATTAGCAACACGATTTGGGAACTTACTGATCAGCACGGTATGGTGGCTTGCACTGATTCACAACTCCTGGACATGGGCATTTAGTATTTTTCCAATTTATACAGAGCCCCTTTACATTGTAACCTGCTGGAGATTATGCACATTACCAGAGCCTTCACTAGGTTTGTGGACCAAGATATGGTGGAGGATGTCACTGCTCTGGTCATTAAGGGTGATATTGAAGGAGTAATTAAATGGTTCAAAAAAGATAAAAGCCCTGGATTGGACGGTTGGCCCATTGAATTTTTCATTCACTTTTTTTAGCTAATGGGCAATGACCTCCTAATTGCAATTGAAGATTGTCGCACTCAGGGGAAAATCTATGATGGTTTCAATTCAACATTCATTGCCCTCATACTCAAGACTGATCACCCTAACTCCTTTAAGGACTACCGGCCCATATCCCTCTGCAATTGCATTTACAAAATCATATCAAAAATCATTGCTAATCACATCAAACCCATCCTATCATCTCACATCGCAAAAGAGAAATTTTCTTTTCTCCATCATAGGCAGATTCATGAAGCTATTGGCATGGCACAAGATGCCATTCACTCTATCAAATCAAAAAATCTCAAGGCTACCATTCTTAAAATTGACCTGGAAAAAGCTTTTGATCAGGTTAATTGGAGCTATCTCCACTTCATCCTAATTCAAATTGGTTTTCCCTTTTTATTTATCAACTGGATTATGGGGTGTATCTGTCATGCTTCTTTAAGTATTCTCATAAATGGCACGGCTTCAGACTTCTTTCATGAGGGTAGGGGATTGCGGCAGGGATGTCCCCTCTCCCCATTGCTTTTTGTCCTTGTTATGGAAGGCCTCTCTGTGCTCATCAAACGAGTTAAAGAGGATGGGGCTCTCCACGGCCTCAATATTAATGAAATTATGCACCTCATGCACCTTCTATTTGTGGATGATTTTCTCATATTTATTGATGATTCTTGTCAGGATTCCACTTAGTTTGGGATTATTCTCCAAAAAATTTGCAAAGCAACGGGGATGGCACCAAATCACCACAAGTCCACCATCGTCATGAACCGTTGCACAACTCGGGAACGGGATAATGTTTTGGCATTATTTTCTTTCACTCCCCACAATATTGATTATGGCCTGAAATATCTGGGTTTCCATCTAAAACCAAATGACTAGCAAATCAAAGACTGGAACTGGCTCATTGCAAAAGTGGAACGAAGGATCAATGTTTGGTATCACAGTTGGCTTTCTAGGGCTGGTCGACTGGTTTTAATCAAATCTGTTCTCGAGGCTATTCCTGTTACTGGATGTCTTTGGCTTGGATTCCAATTGGAGTCACTGATCGCATAAAAAAAAATTTCAGACATTTCTTGTGGAGGAACAAGGAAAGAGATAACACTTTTTCTTGGATTGCCTGGGATAAAATCAGTAGACCCAAACATTGGGGTGGTTGGGGCATCAAGGATTTACACCTCTTTTCAACCACCCGAGCGGAAAAATTATGCTGACACCTTGTCTCTGGCCACAGCCTTTGGAAAGAGGTTATCATTGCAAAATATATTACTCCCAGGAACACACTTGAATGGATTAGGGGTAGCATCTTGCCTACCCTCGGTGCCTCCATTATTTGGAAAGCTATCACAAAGGCTACTCCTCTTATTCAAAAGGGCCTCTCTTGGCAAGTTGGTACAAGTGACTATGTTCGGGTGGGCTCAGACTCGTGGGCTGGCAGTGGTGAACATTATAAGTTACCTGACTGGATCACTGAGCATTTGGCTTTCAGGGGGATTCGATATCTTGCACAGATTTCAGACTCGGCTCGGATGGATTGGCAATCACAACACTGGTTATCGGCTTTTGATTTGGCCATTCCTCAGGATGGTTGGCGTGACTGGGCTCTGTATATCAGAGCTTTACAAGCATCACATATTCGACTATCGGATCAGGAGGATCAACTGATCTGGGCTCTCTCACCAAAGGGCAGTTATACTCCTAAAATTGGCTATTTGACTCTCTGCCTCTACAATGAACCACTTGAAAAGCTATGGTGGTGGCAGACAATCTAGAAACTTAAGGCTCTCCATAAATTTCGATTACTTTTCTGGTGTATACTTTAGGATTTCATCCCCACTATTGAATATTTACATAGACGTGCTTATCATGGACCCTCCAGATGCTGTTACTGCCTATCTCATGTGGAGGATGCATTGCACCTTTTCCTGCATTGCCCCAATATTCAACGCATATGGCTGCTTGTCACACATGAGCTGGGATGCTCACAACTCTGGCGTGGATCTACAATCGTGGATGCCTGGACTACTTGGTGGTGGTCGAACGCTACAGTCACAAAAATGTGCAACCTTCCTTTGATATTTGCTTGGGAATTATGGATACACAGGAATATGCACATATTTGAAAACAAATCGGTGAGCGCTGACTGTGGCCTACTATAGTTTGATTCTTGATGATGACAATCACCAATGTGTGCGAATTGACATTCCTGAAAATATTGATCGCACTCGGCCTTGGGCCTTTTTTGATGGCGCGGCTAACCAACAGAGATGTGAGGCGGGGGGGGGGCTAGACTCTACATCAATGAGCTCCACCATTATCACCTCAAAATGGGCTTGGGCCGTGGTACAAATAATTTCACCGAACTTCAGTGTTTAAGACTTATTCTGATATTTGCTCGGGAAAAAAATTGCAACACCCTTCAGATCTTTGGCGACTCCCTTATTGTGATTAACTGGTTCAACTCACTTGCATAGTGTCACTCGCACACACTATCTGCTTTACTGAGGGAGGTTCATCATCTCAAATCATTATTTGATTCCATTTCTGTCACTCATATTTACAGGAATCGGAACAAAGTGGCAGACAAACTTTCTAAGGAAGCTGCGGAGCTAAATTGGGGAGATTGGCACATTACAGAACACATTGCTACACAGGTGTACAGTTACTTCCATCGGCCCTTCATCGAGGCAATACGAGATCCGCATGAAGTTGGCACATAAATGCAATTTTGATTATAAATTTTGAATTAACTATATATATATTTTTGATACATGTACTCTGGCGATTATACCACAACCATTGTAAAAAACAGTTTTTGTTTTGATTTTGGTTTTCTCATTACTAGTAAGTTATGCACCGAACTTACTTTGATTACTGAAACTCTCTGAAAATTTTTGTACTATCACTGATGATACATACAGTTAGCTTTATATATGCAGCTACTGGATCACATACTTGTAAAATGTAACATGTATTTTTTCTAAATTAATGAAAGATTATGAATTTTTCCTTTGAAAAAAAAAAAATTACCACATGGATAATCCTTACCCTCATCTAGGTTGATATTTCCATGGAATTTATAGTTGGTTTCCGTAAAGCAAGAAATAAAGCTATCATCATGTTGGTTATTTATCACCTTTCAGAACATAACCACTTATGTGCCTTACAACACCCTTAAATCCATCGAATTTTGCACAACTCTTCAAGTTTCATACTTCAAAATTACATGACATGCTTAATTTCATCATGACAAATAAATATCTACATTCATCAACAAATTTTGATAAGAGTTGTTCAACACTACAAGGGACCCAATTAAAAATAAGAATGGCTTATCACCACAAACATTTGGTGAAATAAATGTGGTTAATAAGTTAATGAAGACTTATTTGATACATTTTGCTCCAAATTGACAAGTATATTGGGTTCCATGGCTTCCCCTTGATGAATGGTGGTACAATATCACCTATCATAATGCTACCAAAATGTCACCTTATGAGTTTTTGTTGTCGAAAAAAGTCCCCTTATATAGTCACATATTTACCAAACACGTCTAAGGTTTAGGAATTAGATATCAATCTTTTTATAATAGGTGGAATTATTCATACACTTAATGACAATTTAGTCTTGGCTCAAAATAGGGTGAAGCAATAGGCACACCAACAATGTTTAGAGCCCTACTTTAAAGAATGGAATCAAATGTTTACGTGTCTCCAATCTTGTAATAGATATCTTTGGAGGAAAAGGGCCTCTAGAAGCTAGCAACCAAGTTATACGACTCCTATCAAATCCTTTCGAACATTGGAAAACTTGCTCACCAATTTGTTCTCTTAGCATAGTCCAAGTTCCACCTAGTATTTCATCATTCTTATTTGAAGAAATTGATAGGCCAAATTTTCACATTTGCCATATATTCATTGAACTTGATGAAGAGGCTTCTAATTGGTTGCAATTGGAGGAAACATAGGAAAAATGAAAATTTTGACTACATAAATGTATTATCCAAGAAGTATCGATATAGTGTAAAGGCACATAGCCCAAAGATGTCACTTGGGAACCATCATAGGTTATATAACAATTTCCAAACTTCTCACTTTAAGGACATCATTGGTTTTGAAGGTGTGGGGTATATTGAGGTCCTACCTTACTTCCTTACTTAGGGGTACCTAGGATTTAATTAATTAATATACAAGGACACCATACTTAAGGCCCACCATGTATTTGGTACTCATTAATGTAATATTGTTATTTATTAGGTTTAGGGATATTTGAATGAGAAGCTATGTAATGTTTGGTCACGTATTGGAGGTTGCCCCCTCAAAGAGAACTATGAATATTGACCTCGTTATACATTATTAATATAAGGGTTAATATTTTATAAAACCAATACTCATTTTCTTCCTATTCTACTTTCTATGGTTTATATTCCTTCTAATATTTTCTTTTAATTCTTAGTTTCTAATATATAGTACATTACATTCACACAAAAGAAATCATGAGCAAGTTTGAGAAGAGAAGAGTTATAAATATACATGTATTGTCCACTCTATAGTCCATTAACTATTTATGATCAACAAAAATTCCCACACTAGAATGCACATCCATAAGTGATATGTAACATTTTACCCCTCGAGCTTTCCAAAATAACTCTCATCTAGAGAAGGGACATGTGGATGAGAATAAATATAAAATATTAAAGAAAAGAAAAGACTAAAAGTGACTAGGAGTTACATTTAGGAATACAACATATATTACATTTCACTTTCATTTATTAATTCTCATCATACATGTACTATCAATTACAAAGATGTTAAGTCCTCGTCTACCTTTTGGTCTTTTGGATGCAAGGTTTAAGCTATTTACAAATTTTCATCCTCAAATCAATAAACAAACAAGATTTGCTTAAAAAAAAATCTTTCCATTCAAAATGTACATTCATAAGAACCCATGCACTCATGATGAGAAGTTTGAATTCGTGCTACATAGCTACAGCTATGCTTAACACGATTCAACCTAGAAAAGATGATTTGATTTTTTTTTTAGCATCCAATCTACAACAACTGTGGATATATCCTACCCAACTCCTCCTATTATAGGCACTTCCGTATCCACATAAAAGGATATTATCAAGGCAACCAATCTCAACTTCAATCAACATGTCTAAAATATTTAGAGACAAGTTGACAAGATTTGCCAAGAAAACACCATAAATAACAAAAATGACATGATAAACATCATATCACACATTAGCTTTTAATTAGGGATAGAGTTTTGTTTCATATTAAAAAAAAAAAAAATACTTCAAGGATTCTAGTTGTAAGCTCAAACCATTATGATAGACCATGGCTAAGTAGTGTCACAATAAATCATTCAAGCTTAACATTCCTTCATACCTTGACATGTGCCTAGTTTTCAATGTGGAATTCTCATAACTTTACAGTGCCTTGATCCTTAAGTAGAGTCCCATAGAACTATATCCTTTAATTGATAATATATAGGGATTAGCACATTGACTCCTTTTACCTAAATTGTTTAATAGACGACACTACACCACAAGTGTATCAAGGATATAAACTCTCTTGCATTGTAAATATGGTCCAATTTCCTACATATACCAAGAATTTCATCTCTCTCTCTCTCTCACATTCATTTACATCCAGTTATATTATAATGCGAGATAATGACATTTCTACCTCCATTGCAACAGGGACCATTACGAATATGGGGTGGGGGGATCTTGATGTGTATCCGAGTGTATTTCTTCTCTATAGTGAACTCCTCATAACCTTCCTTGCAATGAGTGTGGAAGAATTTCCAACAAAGGAGTTGCAATATGTACAAGCATTTTCAATAACATGTTCTAAGGAAAGTCTCACCTAAAGTACTTCAAAAGACATAAGGTACATTTAGAGTTCAAGCAATATGATAGATGTAAAAACAACATGTTATGTTCATCCCATTAACCATCTACTTCTTATATTTTTCATCTCAAATTTGGTCTCGAACCATAAATTACGCTATTTATCCATAGAAAAGAAATCACAATTAATTAATAATTATTTGATATTGTGTACAACACATGTGACATGCCAATTGGGTGTAGCTTGAGTGGTTGGGAGGAAATATTTTATACTTCCCCTCCTGGTCTTAAATCCACTTTCTGACATGCTTGCTCTCCTGTTAAACGAGCCTTGAGCCCTAAAGAATCTAGTTTACCTCGGTTACCATTCCGAGAATTTTGGAAGTACTTGGGGATTCCTGAGAAATCCATTATGTGAAGGGGAAAAAATCACAATACACCATAAAAAAGTGAATATGGGGGGTAATTATATTAATATCAATAAGCAAACATCTCATGATCACAGTCTATCAATATGTAACACTTTTTAACAACTATGCTACCTTTCTCACTTTCTAGGGTGTGTCAAGTGCACTTATAGCTACAACTTCGAGTGCTTGGATAGCCATAGGGGCCATGAAAAAAGGTGTAGGATTGAGAGATTCTTAAAGCTCACTTATTCTTCTTTATAATCTCAATTTTTCTACCTCTTTCTTGGCGATATAATGAGCAAGGGCATCCCCTATAAGTTGGTGCAGTTTTAGGAGCATTATAGGTATGCCTCCTCAAATTTCTACCTCAGAATTCCACTTATTAGTAATTTTCTTATTCCTTTCACCCACGTTTTCAAATTGTAGCTGCATGTTGACCTTATCATAACAGGTATTTTGTGTGGTCAAGGTTGGTCCTAAAAAATGACCATCCCTTCAACAACCAATTCTTCAACTAAATTTTGGATTTCAAACATGCGCAATATAACCCCCCCCTCCCCCCCTGATATGTAGCAATGCAATATCTAGTTCCATGTTTGTGGGTCCTTTCACATGTTGGTACCCTTTATTACTTGTCTTACTTGAACTTTTACTTTTTGACAAGGTAACAATATGGGACCTTTCCTAGATAAGTCGATGGGGTGGTTCTTCTATGTGTCAAGGAGGAAATCCGACAAGCTTATGGAGTTGAAGCAGGTTGATAAGAGTGTGATTATTCCCTCTCTACTTAATTCCTTTTTTCGTATTAGTGCTTATTTCTATCACTACATCATAAATGACTATGGATGTCTCCCTTTGCTTGGATGGGCCAGTCTGATTCTCTTTTCTTGCTTTTGAGATTCTTGTAAACAAGTTTCCATATATTACCAACACCAAGTATCTTGAGGAAACTCCTTCAAGGTCGAATCCCTAAGTCGATTCAAATTCAACCAAATTAAATGGTTTCAGTAAATTAAAGAATTATGCAAGGTGAGTAGAATTCTTTATAGAAATCTATCCTATAGTAAATAATAGTGTTTGAAAACAAATTATTTTCGGAATAATAACATATCAGTTATTTGGGAAATGTTGACACAAAATAACTGATATGTCATTATTCTGAAAGATATATATATTTTTTTCAATCATGATGAATCACATAAGTTTGATTTCATGAAAATGATAGTGTTATGAATTGCTTCTTCTTTGTTTCAAACATAATCAACTAGGGGTGATGTTATCTACAAACCTTGGTAACAAAATATCTATCCAAAAAAATGTGCGTCGTAGTAGGGGTTTATCTGGATATCCATACAATCTGAGAAGGATACGGTCTTCCCTTTATTTGTGTATCCCTTTCCCCATAAAAAATGTTGGGCCTCGGAAGATATTATTTTGGGATTGTGCCTTGTTACATATGACTTAAATATCTAATGAATTGGTCCTTAATTTGGAAAAAAATGGAACAAGGCCTTATGCGTCCATAGATTAAGATACCATTGATGCATTGGTTTCTACATCTAGATTCATGTTACTCTTGTTGGGTAGTTTTTCGAATTAATTACAAGAAACAATGGCCATCACCGGGTAGGTCATCATAAATAATCTTTGCGTCTTATTAGAAATCGACCAATTGAAAGGAAATCTTGTTTGAAATGACCTTAATCTAGTTAAAAATGGCATCCTTATGAAAAAAGAAATATATTATGCATAGGACTGACCTAGGTACATTGGAAATTGATCCACGCCCTATGAATCATACGAATAACCAAGATAAATCCCAATAAGGCTCAACCAATATAGATATATCAATAAGAAAAAGGATATATGGGACTTGTGCAGAATGTGACATGAAATATTTGATGGTATTCATATTTCCACCTTGGGAATCTAGAAAAGCATCAACTTTAGATGATTTGAGTTATCTAGTTGGTTTTGGAAACTTCAATATATTCCTAAAGACTTTAGGAGTAATTAGAAATGGATTCTTCTTTAAGCTTAATTGTACTTGTTTTAGGGTTAATCTGATGAGCACAACAATAAACTATTTCCTTGAAGTTGAACATTTCTAGGACACATGTAGCATTAGGAAACCATGTATTCCAAACCATGTTGTTATATTTCTCCTCTAGAGAGAATTTTAAATACATTGATATGTAACTGACCAATCGAAGTTTTTATCCTAGCAAGTTAGCGAGTTGGATATATCACAACAAAGTGGCTCCTTCTCCCTTTTCGTCGCCATATTTCTTAATTGTTTAATGTACTTAGAAATATGTGATAATCCAATGAGGCTTTGGTGGGACTCTGAGCTGATAAATCCTCGATTTATAATGGAATTTAGTAGGACGTCACTTCTTCATGTAACACTTTCACTAGACCACATGAGAATGATAATGGGAAGTTAATAACGTATGTAAAGTCTGTAATAGATGTGTTAGTTGATAATTCCCATAAAATGATATAAAACACCTCTTTTCACCTTGAGAATCAAACTTTCTTAAATGAACTTTCAATTAACCTAGAAAGGAGAAAATGATTTATTTCCAGTAGATATGGAATAAAAGTAGGGAAGTGGCTTGTGTGGTGTGTCATGTGAAGAGATTTGATATGTGTAAAAAGTTGATTGTGTAGAGAAGTGGATGTGTAGAATATTGATTTGTGCAGAGGATGGATGTCTGGAAGGTTGAGTTGTGTGGAGCATCAAGTTGTGTTGAACAAATAGACGTGTATGAGAAAGGTGTGCAAAAGTTTGGGTTATGAAACGGAGTGGGTTGTGTGAAATAAACAAATGTGTGCAGAAAGGTGTGTAAAATTCAAGGTTATGCAAGTCTTCCACACACATGGAAAATGACTAAGTGTATCAAAGTGTGGTGATTATATAAAGGGCTATGTGCAGGGTGCGAGGATGTGAAAATATCGGGGAAATGAAATGTTTTTACACACTACACACATAGAGTAATGATGAAGTACAATTTTTTTTAGGTGTGGTATATAATACATGGTGATGATGATACTGCACAAAAATGAGTCAATATTCCACTCCAACAATGGGATAGTGATCCCATATGGGTCTAAGAACACCCTAATATGACTAGATGCTTTCTCCATTGGGATATGGAGTCAAAATTCTTTGACAAATGCATGAGCTAATAGAATTGTGATACAAGTTGAAGATGTACAAGGTTATATACTTCTATGATACAAAGAGATGTTGAAAATTCTCAAGAAAATATGTGCTTGAGATCCTGCCCATTGATATGAAACTTTAGCACTTGATTGTCGACTCCCTTTAAAATATATGAATTACAGGCATTGATTTATTTGATCATATATGGTTCAATCCTTAGAACATCAAACTCCATATGCATTGAAGGTTTTTCTTTATCCTTTCTCCATAATAAGATGAGATAACCTTTGGAAAAAGCTTTACCTATGGCACCTTTATTAAAACTTATGGTTATGTCTTCTTGGATCTTTTAGATGCTTCTATAAGTGTGTTCTTTCTTTCTTCCAACTTAACCAATTAATGAAGTGTCATCTAGATAGTTGCGACTTCTTATTCATGGACTGAAAATATCACATATTTTCCATATACCAAATGAAATAGAGACTGTACAGTACTTTCTTTCAGAGTGACTTTAGAAATATCTAAATAGATTCAACTGATCTTTTAATGTACTAAAACAAAATACTGAATCAATTATACAAATTGTGGAAACCAATTACAATCGCATAATCACATAAACAAGTAAGAGAAAGAATTTCAATCGCACAACACAAAGATGTATATGGGGAAAGCCTCTGCTAAAAACCCTGCTATATTTATATTACATTAAGTCAAGAATATAAAACAATACAAGGTTATTTCCCTTCCTTAGAAACCTTCGCACTATCTGTGACTATCTCACTCTGATCCTGGCAAGTTTGGTCCAATACTTAGCCCAAAACTTGCACCTGACTAACCAGCTTGGCTTACACGTTCCTGAGCTAATTGAGCCCCTATTAATTAGGGAATTCCCATCAATTTATTGCGCAATACATCCAAGGTGTTCTGATGACCTCATGCATGACCTGTACAATTATCTAATAGTACAACTGGTAGTCTTCTTCCCTTTAAATCCAATCTCAACCGGGCCTTCCTTAGAAATGACATGCAACAACTTTTTATAGTGAATTATGAGCTATGTGATTAATCACTGCATGTGAATTAAATCATATTTAATTCACTGGACCTATCACTAGCTCATCCATCAGTTAGAAATAGTTAAACTGATTTTAACTCAAATAATTGAGTTAACTAATTACAACTCAAAATAAACTCAAACAATGCTCCTAAAAATTAGGAGACACCCTACATGCCTCTATGTTGACCCTCAACTCAAATTAACTGAGCTAAATAAGTCTTCTTGACTCAATTAACTCGTACAAGTTGTCATTTGATGTGGAATTACAATTTAATTCTAATTTAATTAAGGGAAAATTAAACTAGAATCCCTTTTGATTCCATTTTCAATATTTCTTGTTGCCAATTTCAACACTCCCTCTCAACAAGAAATAAATTCAACTCTATCTCGATCCAATACCTTTGGAATGTTCTACATGCAACACTTCTCTCTAGTTTTGTTTCTACTGATACTTCTGAAACTGGAAATCATCCAACCTGAATCAGTATGATGCATTTGTCACCAGAGTCTCTGACTGCTACTAGCTATTGCACTGTCTACTAAAAACTCTGCGTTGTTGCTAACTCTACATTGTGCCATCTGCACTTCTTCCAACTTTTCTCTTCACTCGAGTATACGACTGTTGCTAATCTCTACATCTATCACTCTTACATCTGACTACATCAATCACCAGTAATATATCAGGCTACTGTGTACTGTGGGCTCCCGTAGCAAGGTAATGATCCATGAGACAATACATCTCAATGGAACCTGCCCAAATTTCTGCACTCTTGGGGCTGTGACTTCACATCGCCCCACCTCTCCCCTGGAGGTATGGTTGCATGTGCTTCCTCTGCCCACTTGGCTTGAAATTCCCCCCTACTGGAGGTCCCTGTTGTAGTGGATGACTCCACTGAGTCTCCTCTCTGCTTCTCCAATTGTGACTGCTCCACAACTTGTCCAGGCTTCTTCTGAGGCTACATGTTGAGAGTTAATTCATTCTCCCTCTCAACCACCAAGTCTCTACCTTCGTCTTACTCATCAAAGCTTTGCATGCATCCTCGACCTTGAGAGCATATAGATTCTTGACTCGCACACCGATCTGCTTCACCGGCCCCATGGAGATGTGTCTAAGGAAAGCCTTTCCTTTTCTAAATATCACATCATAGCCACAACACATCTATGAGTGTGGGAACTTTGGAAACTCAGATCCATGATGTAACTATCCCACCGTCACAAAATTTTCTGAAAAAATTGTTGATTTTAAATCGACGATATCTCCCTCATTCAAACTTCGATTCAACTGATTTTTTATTTTTATTTTTATTTTTAATTTGGGTATTTTTTTGAAAGGAATCCAGATATGATATTTGTTTTTGAATTTTTTTCACAAAAATTTCAGATCTTCTCTGAGAACTCGCTGCCAAAAAAATTCCTGCTCTGATACCATGTAGAAAATCCACATAGATTCAATTGATCTTGTAATGTACTAAAAAAAAATACTGAATCAATTCTACAAATTTCGGAAACTAATTACGATCGCACGATCACATAAACAAGTAAAAGAAAGAATTTTAATCGCACAACACAAAGATGTATCCAGGGAAAGCCTTAGCTAAAAACCTTGTTATTTGTATATTGCATTAAGTCAAGAATATGAAATAACACAATGTTGTTTCCCTTCCTGAGAAACCTCTACATTATCTTTGATTGCCTCGCTCTGATCCTGACAAGTCTGGTCCAATAATTAGCCAAAAACTTGCACCTAACTAACCAGCCTGGCTTACGCATTCCTGAGCTAATTGGGCCCCTATTAATTTGGAATTTCCCATCAATTGATTGTGCAATACATGCAAGGCGTTCTATGACCTCATGCATGACCTGTACAATTTTATAATAGTGCAACCAATAGTATTCTTACCTTTAACACCAATCTCAATTGGCCTTCCTTAGAACTGACATGCAACAACTATTTATAGCGAATTATCAGTTATCTGGTTGATCACTTCATGTGAATTAAATCAGGTTTAATTCACTGGACCTCTCATTAGCTCATCCAACAATTAGAACTACTTAAATTGATTTTAACTCAAATAATTGAGTTAACTAATTACAACTCAAAATAAACTCAACAAGGTCTCCTAAAAAGTAGGATACACCCTACATGCCTCTAGTTTGACCCTCAACTGGAATTAATTAAGCTAACTACGTCTTCGTGACTCAGTTAACTCATACAAGTTTTCATGTGATGTGGAATTACAATTTACTTCTAATTTAATTAAGGGAAAATTAAACTAGAATCCCTTTTGATGCGATTTTCAATATTTCTTGTTGCCAATTTCAACAATGACTCTACTGGCCCATAAGGCATTTAGCAATTTTCTATGCCAAATCCTTTTATTCTCTAGTACCATCTTCTTTAGAGTCTTTATCAGAGTTTTGTTCGCTGATTTGGCCAAACCATTACCTTGTGGATAATAGTTGGAATATTTTCCCATATCCCATCCCATATCTTCCACAAAAATCCATAAATTTAGATCCAAAGAATATTGAACCATTTTGTGTAATGTTTGTTTTGGAACACGAAATATCGTAATGATATTTTCCTCTAAAATTTGTATAAAAAGCATTGTTTTTTCTTGTTTCAATGAAATTGCTTCAAACCACTTAGTGAAATAGTCTATTGCAGTTAAAATATATGTGTGCAATGCGCTTAACTTTATATTTATGGGACCAATAATATCTGAATCCCATTGAAAAAAAAGAGAGCATCTACTACAATTATCTTTAGGAGCTTGGTGGCCTTATTTTCGCTTCCTAGATTTTTTTTTTTCATGGTAAAAGGTGTATGCCAATAGAATATGGATCTAAGAATTTTGTGTGATGTTATAGCCAAGGAAAATGCCCTCCACATGCTCCTTCATTATTTCTCTAAATATCTCAAGAGTATTTGAATGAGGAAGACATCTTAAAGACACTCGATCATGATTCATTTTGAATAATATCCTAGACACCAATACATAAGAATTGGATTTGATTTTGAGTTTTCTCCTTTCCTTGCGTGTCATTCCATTTTGTAATTGTCCTAATATAAAATATAATATTATATCCTTATACCATTTAGATGTTTATATTGATTCATCTTGACCCATTTCACTCTTAGCTGCTTCAAACCCTCTGATCAGTTTACACAGTCTATGTCCTTTTATAGCCTTCAAGGGTTTTATTTCCATGTCATATTCTTGTAACATTGCCAACCAATTATCCCATTTTCCTTCTCCAAGTTGTGT
Source organism: Pinus albicaulis (assembly GCA_034641835.2). NCBI lineage: Eukaryota > Viridiplantae > Streptophyta > Pinopsida > Pinales > Pinaceae > Pinus > Pinus albicaulis. The sequence goes on along the minus strand of CM076570.1, from coordinate 714,951,769 downwards.
TAACAAAATTTTAATTGGTGGATATGATCCATAAGCTATTACATCAAATGTTAAGATATAACTTCTAAAATATGCAATAGCTTTAATCAAGGTGTAGCATTGTTTTTCTATTTAGAGAATAATCCAATTCACGTTCCTGCAATGATTCACTCAAAAAGGAAATCGTATTATCTTATTTTGACTCCCTTCTTTAGGTCAAGACCACTATTATAGTCTCTTTAGATGCAAAGGTATATAGGATGTAATCTCTTGCGAAGTTAGGGTTGACCAATTCTAGAGGTAAGGCAATTAGTGACTTGATATCTCCAAATTCCTTATGTGTGTCATTTGTCCATTAAAATCCTTTTTCAATAGCTTGTTGGCACACCTAACAATAGAGGCATAATCTGCAATAAATCACATTTTTAAAATTGATTTTTCCAAAGAATGAATATACCACCTTACACGTGGTCGAGGCCTTCAACTCAGTTATAGATTTAACTCTTCAATATCTATATGTGTGTGGGTGAGTGTGTGTGTGTTCAATTTTCACCCACAATATGGCCAGGTAATTTTCCTCCAGAAACCATAAACGACCACTTTTTTTTATGATTAATAGATACTCCATATTGCCTAGATCTTTCAAAAAATTGGTGTAAGTGTGTCCAATAAGATGTTTTGAGTTAAGAATAGATGGTCAAGTTGTCTCGATAATCTGCCATGATTTCCCCTATCATATCCTTAAATGCATGATCCATGGCTCTCTAAAATGTTGCAACATTGTTCTTTAGTCCAAACGGAATTCGAACATAAGTGTAAGATCCCCATGGCATAATGAATGTAGTTTTATGTTTATCATGTTTAGCTACTAGTATCTCGATGTATCTTGAAAATCCTTTTAGCATGGGCATCATTGCAAACCTAGTGACCATCTACACAAGTCTTTCCATATATGGTAGAGGGAAATTATATTTAAGTGTAGCCTTGTTGAGATCACAAAAAATCAATATAAATCCATATTTATCCATTCTTCTTCCTAGCCCCAACAAGATTCGTAATTCAGTCTTAGTGCCTTGTTTGGAAAATAATGCCTACTTTCTCCATTTTGTCGTTTTCAAATTCAACCAAGGCTTCAATTTGGGATAAATTATTCTTGGATTTGTCTCACTAGTTGGGTCCTTCCTTCAAAGAAATAACATGTTGAATAATTATTTTATCATATTCCTTTAAATATTGATAGGTCCATGCAAAAAAAAACTAGTGAATTTCTGAAAAGGATCATGTATTGATCAATTTCTTGTTGAGTACAATTGCTTCTAATATTTAACCACTTTTGTGTCTTTGGAATTCCAATGTTTATCTTCTTAACATATTGATTTTTCCTAATATATGGTTCTTCTTGCAATTGATATGCTTGAACTTGATGATTTTGATTGAAGATTAATTTAAGACATACTGGAATTTTACTACTTTTTAGCACCTCTTTGTCTTTGCTATCTTTCAGCAAGGAACTTGATGATATGTTCTTTATTTCAAAAACTTTCCATTCTTGTTCATTGTATGGAATAAATGGATGAAATAAGATTTCAACATGATATGGATTATATGTTGACTCTGGATTAAACATGGAAGTTGCTACCACCAAAGACTAATTTTATTTATTTATTTATTTTGATCTCTCTAACGAAAGATATCTTGAAGCAATCAAAATTTTGTACTAATTCCCAAACTTTTTATATGTAAGCTTTTATCTCATTCTTCTTGGTATTATACTTTTTGTGAACTTGATTAATGACCAATTCAGAGTCTTCTATAACAATCATGTCTTTAATTTATTTCTATTGGGAAAGAAGTAGACCCTAAATCAATGCTTCATATTCATCTTCATTATTTGTACAATTGAATTGCAGAGGAAAAGCATTTGGAAAACATTCTTCATCTCGGCTTTCAAATATAACACCCACTCTTGATTTTACACTCGAGGAAGCATCCTTAAAGAAAATTTTGCAACAACCTTGAAGTGAATTTACACTATTATTATTTATAATATTTACACCATTTAGAATGGCATAATTCCCATGACCAATGTCAATATAAGTAACCATCACATGAACCCCCTTTTTCTAAAAGAATACATGGTTCTTCATTTCTCAAGTTATTTTTATCAATCAACCATCCTTTTTTGGAAGCATCATACAACTCCCATCATTCATCATATATCCTCCTAAGGGAAAGCTTTATTCTCTTCCAACCCACGTGCAACTAGTAAGTCCACCACAACTATTGTAAAAACTATTGTAATGTGTAGTGCTAAGCTTATTTATGCACAAAAGTATTTGATTTCACCATAAGCTAACACTTTTCTTGAATTGATTGCATAAATGATCTCTCTTGTATGATAATATTTAGTGCAATCTAGTCCAATTTATTTCATAATGTAAAGTGGCATAATATTTTTGTTGCACCACTATCAACTAAACAATATGCAATATAAACTCTGGTGTTTTCAAATATATATAAAAGAGAGGCACTTTACCTCAAGACTTAGTAGGAGAAACAGAACGCGTTTGTTGATGATTAATGATAGTTGCTTTTACTCTTGCATTGGATGTATCTTCACTCTTTAGGGACTTGAGGAGATTATCTCTTTTTTGAAGAATATTTACTACCTCTAAGAATGGAAATGTAATATGGGGCTTATATAAGACATGTTTATTGGATTGACTATATTGTTACCCTTGTTCTAAGATGGTCCAGTTTTCTTTTGTTACATATTCCGCAGAATTGGACCTTTTCCTTTTGATTTATTAAATTAAGCTATTGTTTGGATGATATCACCCTACTCCTTAAATTATTCAACTTATTGTATTAATTGTTCTTTGAATAAAAACATTTGGTCATCCCCCAGTTATGTAGATTCTATGTTGGTCAAATTATCTTCAGTTTCAGCCTGAGATGTTTCAATAAATGGTTGTTCTTGTTGGAATTCTTGATCATCCATTATTAGAGAACTTGGATTTTGAAACCTTGGGGGCCTAGGTCCCCTTGGAGGTGCATTATAAATATTATAATTTATGTCAGATATGTCTCTAAACTATAATTTGTTCCTCTAATGTTTTTTGTGGTTGAGGTATTTTCTTGTCTCCTCTTCTTAATATGATTATCTCATTCCACATGTGTTTTATAGTCTTATTAATTGTGTAACCTATTAATAAATCTTTAAAGAGGATGGTTCCTCTAATACAAGAGCATTTCACACATTAGGAAGGACCCCATTGAAAATTCCTCTTCCAACTATTCTATCTTTAGCATTTTAAATTGGTGATGGTATTTTTGGTTCTTAAATATGGAAATAAGACATGTCCCTTTGAAATTTTCCCAAAACGATTTCAAGTTTCGCATTAATTTCTAAAATATATTCCTCCATCTCTTGCACCTTCATCAAAGAATCCTCTAATGTGTTAATGTGAGAAAATTTTATTGCATACTTGACATTGATTGGCATCATGTTCTTATAACACCCAAATATAACTAGAGCATTAGGGTGGGTATCTTGAGGTATCTACTATAGAGTTTTGAAAACCAAGATTAAAATATTTGATATTTTCATTATTTTCGAAATGGATTTGGTTGAATTGCGTGCAAAGAGTTTGATATGCAATGAGTTGGGCATACCTACCTATAAAGGTAGTTTCTATGTCATCAAAAGAGTAATTGAAGTAGTGGGTGGGAAAAGAAGCCAATCATAGGTGGGTCTAACCAGATTTTGGAGAAATAACCTAACCATGAAATATTCATGTATGATTCCATGTATGTCATAAATGGCCAAGAAATGATCCATATGTTTGTTTGGATTCATAACATCGTCTCCATTAAACGCGTGAAAAACTCTAGTGGGTAGGGTGGGAAAGGGGTGTTGCTTCCCCTTATAAGGCACTGGGTTTTATTCTAATTCTTTATCTTTCATTTCTTCCTTCCTACCTTTCTTATCTTCTTTCCTCACGGTTTTCCATTTTGTCCTTTTATGATGGAGAAAAAATAAATATTTCCTAATTATCAAAAGTATTTCCTTTTTTAGCAATTTTTTTACTTTGAATTCTCGTCAAAGGCCTTTTTCAGGTTCCTGGATTCCTCGAGCTTCAAAATTCACATTTATAGATTACAAAGTGTTGATAACTCTTGTTGAGACAAATATTGTTAATACCTTTCAAACTCTTATCTATTTCTTGAAGTTCTTAAGACCAATTCATATAATTGGTTCAATAAGATTCTTTGGTCCTCCAATCCAATGAGAAGATGAGGCTTAACTGGTTAAGGACGAATCATCTACTAGGAATAGAATATTGAATCATTCACATCCTTAGTATGGTCTCCAAAAAAAGTTAATTTCCTTTCTAGTCATGGAGAAGAGTCAACCTCCCAGGGCCTGTTTTCAAGTTCCCTTTTGCATTTATATAGAGGTGGTACTCCTAGTCTTTTCACACACTCATATATTCAAATAACTCAAATATAGAAATATGAAAATCCATCACATGCACCTTTGAGAGGACCAAGTGTTTTATCACAAAGTAATATATTTTCAAAATCATTATAATGTATTTATCCATTCACGCATAAGGAGGAAACACATTTGAAGTGAATTCAACATACATAATAAATAGAATAGGGTCCAAATATTAAGAGATCTATAAAATGATTTCATGCATTTAATTTCATAAGAGAATAGGAAAACATTCAGGATATTTCCACCAGTTATTAAAATGTATCATAACCACAAGAGATGTTCTCCCAAAAACAACTCTCTACAAGAGAAAACATATGTTTACAAACTTTAAGTTATGAATAAAGTTAAGTTCCTAAAGCACTTCACAAAATCCAGATACTTAGTGCAAATGTAAAGGTGCTCATCCCTGAGGGACTGGGACTGGGCTCTTGTAGACTATTTGATGTAAGGGTACCTAGAATAATGACAGAAAAATTGCATTCAAGGATTAGCTTTAAAAATATATAAAACAATTCATAAAGTTGGACGATAAAAAACTAGGAAGGAAGTGAGGAATTTCTTCGAAACAAAATAAAGAATCACTCGCAATATCGCATAAGGATGATGAGTGGAACTCTCTCTCTCTTTTATGATGATCAACAATTTTTGCATAAACATGTATATGTCTTTCATATGTTCATTAATCTAACCGCTCAAACATTTACTCAGGATTAACAACTTTGTTTAAGGTCTTTTTAAGCCAATTTTGAATATAATCCTTCATCATCGGGACCATTGTGTTTTGTTTAAATCTTAATGCAAAGATGTCTTCCTCTTGTTCCCTCGCATCTAACAATAGTTTCTCCATTATATCTAATTGGACCTCATTGAAATTAACAAATGTAACTAACCATATTATCTTGATTTGAGCTTATGGAAAATCAACTAAGTTGTCAAAGTGAGCACCAAAGTATAATTTAATGATATTTGGTTCTTCCTTAAATACATATTTAGGGATCAACCTTGAATCCTAATCATTTTTGGTCCTTACAAATATTCAAAAAATTTAATGTCTTTGAGAAAGTCACTTCTCCTATGGTCATTAATACTTGAGCATTTTATGATAGTGTCTTGTAGCACCTTTATCCTTGCAGAACCTACCTTGATTTTCTCTATCCTTTTTCCTCAAGGGATACCTTGTTGCATCCTTTGAAACTCACTCAGGGTAGTGATATTGTTTATGAAGGAAGATAAATCATTATTAGAAAATTGTTGGTCATGTTCTAGATCTTTATTTAAGTACCCAGTAAATGAACGAATTGTTTGAGATATATTTCTAAAATGTAGAGAAATCTCCCATACTTCTTCGATAATCTCGAGCTACCTATTTATATTCACCATGAAATAAGATCTTACATGTGTTAACGATTGTGACAACTTTCTCACTTTTTGGGTTTTTCCAGGTGTAATTATTGATGAAATGTTGAGTGCTTGGATAGCTAGATGGGTCATGAATAAAGGTGTAGGACAAAGAGCTTCTTCATGCTCACTTATTCTTTCTCTTAATCTCAATTTTTTTGTATCTTTTTCAGTGATATATTGAATGGAACCCCCTATAGTTTGGTGCAATTTTAGAAGCCCTATAGGGTAATTGACTCCTAAAATGTCTTAACATAGATTTCCACTTACCAGTAATTTTATTATTCCTTACACGCACTTTTAAAAATTATAGCTTCTTGTTAGCCTTATCATAACATGTTTATGCATGGGTAAGGATTGGTCCTAAAAATGATCAACCCTTCAACAACCAATTCTTTAGTTAACTTATGGGTCTCATCCATGCACTGGATCAACCAATCTAGAACAGTGGCACCATCTAATTCTATGTTTTGGGATCCTTTTTTACTTGAACTTTTACCTTTTAATAAGGTCACAATGTGAAAAATTTCAAGGGTAACACAATGGGGCGGTTCTTCTCCATCACCTCCATCAAAATGTCATTCATTACTCTCTCCTTGAATATTAAGATTATATTTTCTTTTGTAATTTGAGGAAGAACTCTAAGAAGGCTATGGATCTTAAGTGGCTTGAGCAAAAGTTGGATTCTTCCCTCTCTTCTTAGTTCTTTCTTCGGTATTAGTACTTATCTTTGTCACTACATACTCAATTAGTCTAGTTTTGAGCTTTTAACCCTTAGTCATATTTTCATAATGGTAAGCTTTTTTTCATGTCCCATGTGAATTCGGGCATTAGGACAGGGACACCTAGGCTTTCTCTTGAAGCCTTGGTAGATCCTCAAGTTTCATCTCCTCACACGAAGGTAGACACTAAAAATAAAATTTATTCATATCTTGAAGGTTGGTATTTGTAGTAATGGAATTAATTATGATTCATGTTCACCCAATTTTAACCCCCCTTACTTCACTTATTCGATTGGAGACGATATATTGTGTCGATTATGATTTTCTTTCGAAGAAGAGAAGTGATCACAAAGCCTTGGTTCATATCGAAGTAAAATGTGCATTAAGACAACGCCCAAAAAAGGATCAATAGTGGTCAAGCAAGATTTTAGTATCGGGGATATTCCAGAGATTCTTAGACGTCAATGGGACATTTTTTTTGGGTGTCAATTAGAAGCTATTTATGAAGCATAAGCCTTGGTTCAAAAAATATATTACTACATGGTTCCTTTATATGTTTCATCTATCATGAAATCAATCACCTGCAAACTTGGTTTAATAAAGTTTTCCCTTTATCTTTTTGGAAGAAAAAAACATGGGTGAAGAAGGAAAAAGTATTGAAATGCACAGGTACGTGGAGCGAGGGTGCTTATACACATGCCAACATTGGGGTTTCACCTGGTGTTCCATGTGTAGATCATTTCGTTGAGGCTTTGATCTTGTCAACTTCTCATGATAATGTATTTGGTAATTTTTTGCATGTCCTTAATTCTAATTGTATTATTTTTTCCAAGGAAATTCTTGAGGCTAGTGTAGAATGTCAAAAGAATGAAGCCTCAAGTATTGTTATTTCGCTAAATCCTTCTTCTCCAACCTCCTCTCTTCATTACGAAGCCATATTCCTAGAGAAACCTTATCTTCTCCTCCATATAGGTAGGATGACTGAGTTTTTCACTTTATATATTGCAAGGATGTTTTAAATGAGTACCTTCCCTCATTTTTTTGGTATTATGGTTGCAATACATCCCCTTAAAGAGTTATTCCCTTCATCCTCAAGTGAAACTGAAGGAATATTCCTCCACCCAGAGGGGGTTTAGCCCTCAATCCCATACTAGTTAATCTAGTTGGAAGGAAATCCCATCTATTAAAGGCTCATAAGAAGGTGGCCTTAGACACAAAGAAATGAAAACAATCCACCATTACCAGGGCCCTTGGAGCAAAGAAAACCCTTAAAATTTTATCATTACGAGTGTCCTTTGTTTCTATTGAAGGATCAAAATAATGTAGTCTTATACATAAAGAAATGGAAATAATCCACCATTACGAGGGCCCTTGGAGCAAGGAAAACCCTTAAAAATATGTCTTCATGATTCTTTTTTCTTTCAATGTTAGAGGGGTAGTGAGTACCTGTAAACAATTATGCCTCAAGAAATTGATTAAAAGTCACAATCCAAATATAATCCTAGTCCAAGGCTATGTTAGATGGAATTAGAGCTAGAGTATTTTTTAATCCTTGGCTCAAAAATTGGTTGTTTTCCACCATGGGCATGGAGGGTTAACTACGAGGTTGATCTCTAATTGGTGTCTTGTTTTTAAAGCTCTCTTATTTTCTTAACTAAATTCTTCAGTGTCAATCTCATTTGAAGTTAAGGATTTGGACATGAGATGAGGATTTTAAATATATATGATACTTATGCTGAGAGAATCCCTTTCTCAGAAATGTTGGCAAACGCGGGTGCTCTAGTTGATCCGCATGTCCTTATTGGTGGGTAACTAAACCTAACTCTTCCCTTGAGGGAAGTATGGGGTAAAATCCTAGGCAAATATTCATAGAGTATTCATTCTACTTTTTGTCTAAAAGCGTAATTTGGCTGACATGAAGTATGATGATGTGATTTCAAAAGGCTCAATCATTTCCTGGTGTCTAAAGTACTGGTGGGAAGTATGTTTTTAATTAATTTTTTGGTGTTAACTTAAGGTTTTTTAGATCACCTCTCAAATTTGTTTAGAATGTACATGGACAAGGAAAAACTACCTTCTCCTTTAAAATTTAATCACTCTTGGCTAGTAAGAAAATTATAAAAATTTGGTCAAAGAGTCTTGGGAACACCTGATTTTTTCTCATCCTTCTTCATTCATGTTCCAATTTGCAAAGAATATCTCAAAGGTCAAAGTTTCATCGAAAATTTGGCCTATCACTTATAATGAGAAGAACTAAGTTCAACTAAAATAAACCATGTTACATATTGAGAAGATTAATTGAGACAATGTCTCAAGCATTTTCTTTGAAAATGAGTTAACTCAATTGCAAGCCCTAGAATAATTTTGTCACGCCATACTAGAGAAGGAAGAATTAGCTTCACGCTTAAAGAGTTTATCTAATTGGACAAAGAAGGGTTGGGGGGGGGGGAGGGGGGGATATGAAATTATTTCGCTAGTTTACAAATTATCCGAAAAATATAAATTCGATCTAGGAAATTAAGAAAACGAAAGGTTCACTTGTGCACTCTTTCAAGGACAAGGTTAATGAGGGGGTTTGTCATTATGAATTTATTCTCAAGGAACCAAAGGGATGTCCTATTCAATAAATTCTAGAGGTGATGTCCAAATTCCCTCCAATATTTATAGAGGAAAGGAATAACTCCTTGGAGGAGGATATCGTCGAAGCTAAAGTTCAAGCTACACTCTCCTCTATGCAAAAAGGGAAAAGCGTTGATTATGATAGGCTCACTATTGAATTATTCCTAGGATTTTATTATCTCTTTAAACATTTCCTATTATAGGTGGCTAAAGAATCTCAATAGTTTGGAAAAATTATCAGTGCGCATAACTTCGCTTTCCCAACTTAAATTCATAAAAATAAATATGGAGTCTACATAGTATTCAACGAGTATATGCAATATCCCATAAATTTTTGGCAAGATCATAATGTTAATTGTGAAAATATGCATGCAAAAATATGGAGTTTCCTTCAACGATTTCCAACCTATCTTTTGTTGTAATGTCATATTTTTTATGGTATTGGAAGTTCTTCAACGAAGGGGGTCTCCCCGGTATGAAGTCCCAATTAGACCTCACACTATTTTAAGTAGGAGCCCCAATCGAGAAACAAGGACAATTTCCATTATTCTTAGGGATTTTCTTGGCTACAATTATCAACATAAGAGATTATACAAACAATATTTTAAAAAATCAAGTTGACACCGTGAGAAATACAATTGCAATGCATATATGGTAATTTCATGGTAGGAAAAGAGAGAGTGAGCCTCTATAAGAAAACTAATAGTATTATCGTAAAAGAGACACACAAGAGCATGGAAATAATTTTTGATTAAATTGCAAAGTAGTTGACAGGATAAAAACGATCATAAAAAAAATGCAACACACATTCAACAATATGCATACCAAAGCCAACGAAATAGTTCATTTTGATTAGTATGTGTTAACATAAACATACCCCACAAACAATAAATAATAGTCTCACAATAATTCATGACATATGCATGAAAGTGAACTGGCTTTGAGAGATTCATATATTAAGTAAACTTCCCAAGATATACAATTAGAATGTTGCCACACTATCCCCAATAATGGAACATTGAGTCACCACTTGCACCTCCAAAGAAAGATCTTCTCTCCTATGCCAAACTAGAGAAGCTGAGGTGAAAATTCCAAAGTCCTCTATCTTGAAATATGAGGGTGTATTTGTAATAAATTAGGTGACTCTCCACCTCCCATGTGACTCTTGACCTTCCTCATGAGTCTTGAGCTCCTACTATGACTTTTGGAATTCCTAAGTAAACTTTGAGATTCTTTGATTCTAGGAATTTCTAGTGACTCTTCATATTCCATGGTGAACCCTTGGGATTCCACACATTTTACATTTTGGAATTTTGGAATTTACATAATTACATTTCACAAGTGATGTGGAAAAATACATTGACATATATGACTTTGTAATGACACTTTGAGAAGACATGACTTGGTGACAGTGACATAAGACTTTATTTCATCAATGCCAAGTTCTTCTTCTTGCTGCTATGACATTGACTTATTCATGGTGAATATTTACTTGTTCTTCATCTTCATCCTCCAAAGGATCTGGATAAGTATTAGAACCTTCCAAGTTAGCATGAGATGTCACCATTTTTTCATGGTCTAGGATTTCTTCATGTCTTCATGATGGTTCTTATGATGCTTATTCTTCGCAAGTGCTTTCTTGTAATAGCTACTCGACTTCTTCCTTCAGAATAACCTTAACATGTTGATATTGTACACTTACAAATGAAGTTAACTCATGAAAATACAAGGTCAATATGAAAACCATCTAATCTACCTCTGCTTTTCTCATGGAAGAGGTTAATTTTGAAGGACCTATGCAAGGGACAAGAGGGAAAGGATTGCTACGAATTGTGTAGTTGGGCTCAATATTGACCATGGGATGACCATGCTGTTCATTGGTACTACACAATGGGAATTAAGGAGAGGTTATTCAGGCTCTTTCATAGTGGGGAAGTCCATAAGACAAGGGTGGAGTAATTGTTGATTGTCATCACGCAATGCACAGTGATCAAGGGAGAGGAGGCATGGATTGCGTAGTTGCGCTTCACAGGGGATGAGGGATGATCTCACTATTCACTGGAACTACGCAATGCACATTAGGAGGTAAGGTAATACAAGGTATTCCGTAGTGAGGGGTTTCAGTAAACAAAAGAGACATGACTAGCCATTGTAACTGTGTAATGCACAGTGATTGAGGGACATACTAAGTGAATTGCACAGTTGAGTGCCTCAATAACCTAAAGGTGACTTAGTACTCAAGATAACTATTTCATTCACAGTAAGAGGTCTACCAGATGAAGGGATTTGCCCAGTTGGGAAATTTAAGGAGACAGGGAGATAATGTTGCACATTGTAACTACGAGAGAAATATTTGAGAATTGTGTAGTTGGGAATGGCAGTGACACAGAGATGACCCCACTTTCCATTGCAACTATGTAATGTGAAATCCAAGGTAGAAGGAATCATGAACTGCGCAGTTGATAGGGCTAAGTAGCAAGAGTGATGGTCCAAACTTAAATATTGCTCAGAGCCTTGGTAATATTGGCATTGATGTCATTGATCACATTGGAGATAATTTATGTTGAATGCAAGGCACACATGAATGTTGATTGGTGATAATTTATTATTGAATGCAAAAGGATGAAAGTGATGTGAATTGCAAAGGCTAAAACATTGACAAATATGATGATTAAAATGGAAAATGGCTCATGACATAGTTGGTTGTAAAATGTATTATTTTATTAATCATTAACAGGTAGCTAGTACAAATCTGGAAAATGTAACCAATATAAACCAAGAAGTTTCAATATTTGTCTTATACAATCATCGTTGCTAGCCATTTTATTGCGGCTTTATTTTATATTACAAAATTCAGATTTTCAACATTGAAAATGAAGAGGTAGATTGTGAACAATCTTGGAAGACCAAGAGACAACTTCTCATTTCATATTACTGTAGAGAATACAAACAACTAGGAAGCCATGCTTCTAAAATATACATTGTTGATTGGAAAAAGGAATTTTTTTTATGTTGAGCAATTTGTATGAGAGGAATAGAATTAAAGAGGAGAAACAGAGAATATGTGCAGTATACTTGACAGTAGAAATTTATATAAGGTAACCATAACTCTTGACTTGGTATTGTGATTGAATGATTACAGTCTCTTTTCAAGTTGTAGCTTGATAAAGAACAGGTTGTAGCATGTTAAGGTAGGAGCCTGCTGTGGGTTTTAGGCTGCAAAATAGTTGTGGGAGTTGGATCTTCCTTTAAGGTAGGATCCTCTTATAGGTTGGATGTTACAAAAATATGATGTAATGACGAAGTATGAGCTTGCCTTCACATCACTTTTAGCCAAAAACGTGTGGTTTTCTCCCTTATGGGTTTCCACTTATATATGATGTCTTCGCGTGTTGTTTCTTGAATATTGTGTGAATGCTCTTGAATTCTAAATAAGTATATCTACAAATTTGTCTCTCTGGTAACAACAAAAGGAAACCATCAATAATTGAATATATACACAAATCATTAGCTACATAAATAAAACTTTAAGTTGAGAAAAAATTGAGGGTTAAAATTATTGATTCACCCCCCTTCCGCTCTCAGTAATTTCCAAATATAAATATCAATTGGTATCAGAGAAAGGTTCCTTTAGTAGTAGTCTAACAATTGGAAGGAGGCCCTAAGTCAGGAAAATGGATAGTCAGGAAGGATGCTCAGCAAATAAATACCCCTTGTTTACTGGTACAAACTATGCCTTCTGGAAAGTGAGAATGAATACATATTTAATGTATCTTGGACTAGAAGTATGGGTTGTTGTGATGGTATGGTATGAAGAACCAAAGGAAATAACTAGTGATAAAGAAATCAAACTAGATTTTATAGCTAATGAAAAATATTTCAATGCACTTCTGAGTAGATTATGTGAGTTTGAATTTATTAAAGTAATGCATTGTGAGACAACTAAAGATATTTGGGTTGCATTAGAAAATATTCATGAACAAGACAAAAAGGTAAAGATGGTCAAATTACATGTATATATAACGCAGTTTGAGACTTATAAAATGAATGAAGATGAAGATATAGCTAAGTTATTTTTAAGAGTTGATGAAGTTGTAAATGTCATGATGGGTTTAGGATAAACAATCAAAGAAAGTGTAATATTTTAGAAAATATTGAGGCCATTACCTTCTAAGTTCAATCCTAAGGTTTCAACTATAGAAGAGACAACAAAATTTTAGACTTGGAACATGGATCAAATACTTGGTTCTTTGATATCATTTGAGATGAGAATTCCAAAAGGGAAGCCAGTCACTAGAGAGGCAACTTTCAACGCAGAAAAGTCCACAGAAGAAAAGGAATTTTCATGCTTAGGATCTGATGAAGAAGAAGAAAAATTTGTCACAAGGTTGAAGAAAGGTACAGGTAAGTACAAAGTAAAAATTCCATTTAGGTGTTTTAATAGTGGAAGAGTGGAGCATTATGCCTCAAAATGTCCTTAAAAAAAAGAAGAAGCCTAAATGGAAAGAAAATAACAAGTCTAATCAAATGCAGAAAGATAAAAAGTTAAAAAGGAAAAGCTTTTATGCTCAAGAAGATAGTAGTGTATCTGAAACTTCTAATGAACCCTCTAGTGAATATGGAACTAATAAATTCATTTTGATGGCCTTGTAAGAACTTGAAAAAAATTTCAGGAATATGAAGAAGAAGTGGAAGGTTAGTTAGATTTTGAGGGGGAGTTGATCAGTTCCGTGGATGAAATAGTCGAGCTTAAACAAAAAAATAGAAAGCACAAAGAGATTTTATTGAAATATGTAAAAGAAGAATAAAATTCAGAAGAAATTATCAAGTTGAAAGTTGAACTTGAAGAATAAAATAAGGTGGAAGATGTTTTTGTGCAACAAATATTGGAGAAAATCCAGGAGTGTAAAGTATTCGAAGAAGAGGTGGTAAGCCTGAAAAGGAGGCTAGAAAAGGCACAAATTAATTTAAATATGAATATTCAACATATAAAAGGAACTGAAAAACTGGATGTGATATTAAATGCTTAGAGGTCTCCACTCATGAAATTGGGATTAGGCTATGAAGAATAATTGAGTGAATCCAAGGCAGAGGACAAAAATATAATTACTTTTGTAAAAGTTGTCAAGGTATACAATGATAGTTCACATCAATCTGAGAACAAAAATTTGAGCAACACTCCAAAATTAAATGAACGACTGCAAATAAATACTACCGAAAAAGTGTAGAGGACAAAATGAATGGACAATCAAATGACAAATTATCAAAGACCATACTTCTTCAGGAGACATAATTATCAAATATCAAGATGGTTATATCCTCAAATGATATTCACTACCAGGTACATAATTTTTTTCTATGGGTATTGTTACTGCTGTAAATTTTTTGGAAATAAATAAATCCATAGATTTCATAGCTTATGTCAGAAGAAATGATCTAGGGAATTCTAAGAGAAGTGAGCCTAATAATGGATTCAAAAACATAAAAGAAAACATGAATCTAGACAAAAATACATTTGCCCCTCTCCTTGATATCACTAAATGTTTCTATTGTTGCAACTTTGGACACAAGTCATATGAATGTCAGCTTAAAGACAATAGATTATGGTCTCGAAACAATTATAGAACAGATGGATGCATACAATGGAGAAAGAAGAAGGAAGAAAATAAAGCTGATAAGTGTGATCTAGCTCTATATACTCAAGTTCAGAACAATAAATGGTATGTGGACAGTGGTTGCTCTAGTCATATGACACGTGATGAAAGCAATTTTGTATCCCTAGATGAAAATAAAACTAGAAATGTCACATTTGGAAATGATGAAATAGGAAGAATTAGAGGAAAGGGCATAGTTAGTCTAAATAATGGAAGAGGAAAGGCTCAGGATGTACTGCTTGTAGATGGTCTAAAACATAATTTGTTGAGTGTAAGTCAGATGTGTGACAAATTTTGTGATGTTCTCTTCAGAGCTCGAGACTGTGAAATCAGTTGTGGGAATATTTTGGCTAAAGGAGTTCGAAGAGAGGATAATGTATATATCTTGAAGGAAGAGACTGAAGAATGCTACATCAAAAAACAAGATGAATATTGTATATGGCATAGAAGATTGGGGCATCTCAATTTTGATCACATCATCACGCTTAGTAAGAAGAGAAAAATGAGAGATATACCAACAATAAAGAAGCCTCAAAACACTACCTACAAGTCATGTCAAATGAGAAAACAAACACAAACATCATTAAAAGTCAAAGATAAATTGTCAAGTAGTAAACCTTTGCATATAATTCATATGGATTTGAGCAGTCCTTCCATAACAAAAGCACCAACAGGAGAAAATATTTTATTTTGATAATTGATGAAGATTATAGATTGACATGGGTGGAATTTATTAGAAATAAGTCATAAGCATTTAATAAATTCAAAATATCCAATGCAATGGCAGAAAATCAAACAGGGTGCAAGATAAAGTGAAGTGGCTTGTAGGTAGTGTACAAATGCCATGACTTGTAGGTAGTGTGCAAATGGGGTGGCAATCTAAGTGGGCTTTATTGTGGGGAAAAACTCCACAGTTAAGCATGCTTGAAGCAGAGGTGATCTGGGATGGGTGACCTCCCAGGAAGTCTTGGTTACCGGGTGCAAGTCCTGGAAATGATTATTTACGCTATGTGATTAATTTCACTAGTTTCAATCCCACTTCTTCACCCATGTGATCATCACTCAATGCAATTAGTGCTAAGTGGACTATTCAAAAATCATGAGAAATTAGTGAGTTACAAGTACCTCTCATGGAAATGGTTATAGATGAATGGATTACTTAACCCAATTGAATCCCAAAAAATGATATCTAATAAAGTGAATAAGGTCAGACAGAGGAGGTGAAGTTACTTTAGATGAGTTTGCAGATCTATGTGATGAACTTGGCATATTACTACAGACACAGCTCAACAGAAAGGAGTTACAGAGAGACAAAATAGATTTGTTCAACAAATTTCTAGAGCCATGATGAAAGAAAGGAACATTCCTCAAACCTAGTAGGCAGAAGCGATACATACAATAGTACATATTATCAATAAGGCACATCTGAGACCAAAATGTGATAAGACACCTTATGAACTATGGCATGGTAAGCCAACTTCAATCAAACATTTTAAAGTATTTGGGAGTAAATGCTATATAAAAAATAATGATGAAAAGCCAGGAAAGTTTTATGCTCGATCACATATGGGAATTTTTTTGGGATATTAATAAAAAAGTAAAGGATATAGGTGTTATAATAAAATACTGCATAAGATTGTGGAATGCATAGATGTAAATTTTGATGAAGAGCTACCTCATAAGAACAATATCACGACTTTTATCAATCCTCCAGATCGTTATCATCATGACAATAAATAAAATGAAGTACAATATGAAGAATTATAAAATACAAAGACTCAATCAAAAATTCCCTCAAGAAACACACAAAAGAATCATCTTGAAAGTCAAATCATTGGAGATAAAAGCGAAGGAGTGCATACAAATTATACCAAATTCATATTGCTACGTTGTCTTAGATTGAACCAAAGAATTTTGATGAAGCAAGTAGAGACAAAAACTAGATAGATGCTATGAATGAGGAGTTCGAACAAATCGAAAAGAATAATACTTGGGAACTACCACCAAGACCAATCATGAAAATGTCATTGGCACAAAATGGGTATTCAAAAAAAAGATGAATGAATAGGGTCAAATTGTTAGAAACAAAGCGAGACTAGTGTGTGAGGGGTACTCACAAGTAGAAGGTCTTGATTATTATGAAACATTTGCACCAGTTGCGAGATTGGAAGCAATCAAGATTTTTTTGGATTTTTCTTGTTACAATGATTTCAAAGTATACCAAATGGATGTGACTTATGATTTTCTAAATGGAGAACTTGAGGAAGAGATCTGTATGGAACAACGTGAAGGGTTTTTATTATGAGATAAGCCTAACTATGTTTGCAGGTTAAAGAAGGCAATGTATGGTATTAAACAGACACCGAGCATGGTACTCTAGACAAGACAAGTACCTTCAAAAACAAGATTCCAAGAGAGAATAAGATGATAATAATTTGTACATAAAGGTTGATGGAGATGAATTACTAATTGTGGTTGTGTGTGTGGATGATATTATATTTGGAAACAATAAAGATCATCTAGTAAAATGGTTTTCTCAAGAGATGAAGTATAAGTTCTATATGTCAAGTATTGCATAACTTACCTTCTACCTAGGTTTGAAAATCCTACAAAAGTATGGAGGCATATTCATTTCTCAAGAGAAATACCTAAGATATATGTTGGGAAAATTCCAAATGGATGACTGTAAACTTGTCTCAACCCCCTGGCAACTCGATGCAAGCTATGTGTAGATGATGAATCACCGGATGTATATCAAAAGCTTTACCTATCTATGATAGAAAGTCTATTATAACTAATAGCTTCTAGACCATATATAATGTTGGAAGAAATATTAATGGTTATATATCAATCAACACCTAAAAAACCACATCTATTAGCAACATAGAGGATATTCAGTTACTTGAAAGGGACTACAAACTATGGACTATGGTCCCCAAAAGGGATAGACTTTACATTGAAAACATACACATATTAGATTGGGCCATTTGTGTGGATGACAAAAAAATTACAAGTGGTGGTGCATTATACTTAGGAGGTTCTTTGGTTGCATGGTTAAGCAAGAAACACAAAGATATGAAGGTATATTACAATGAACCTATATCTATTCAGTGCAACAATACAAGTGCAATAAGCATTTTGAAAAATATTGTGCTTCATTCAAAAGCTAAACACATCCCTATAAAGTATCACTTCCTCGAAGAAAAAGTGGCTCAACAAACAATGAAGATGGAGTACATACCCACAAAATAACAAATAGTAGAAATATTTACAAAGCCCCTTGCTATAGAACCTTTTGAATATATGAGAAAAAAATTAGGGATAGTTCCTGCAAATTCTTCTCCATAATGTGAATTCAAAAGGGGAACCTAAAACATTATAGGGAATATGAGATTGAGTGCACTATATAAGGGGGATACTACAAGAGCAAGAAGGAGTAAAGAAGAGGAACACAACATATGATTGTGTGTATAATTTGAATCAAACAAGAAGCAGCAAGAGCAAAGGATCATCGTCAAATTGATCAAGACACCTTCTTCATAAACTAGAAACATCAATCATAGAGGCTCATTCTTGATTCAAGAATTTGTTCTTGAAAAAATGAACACATATATGTATATTCTATATATAATCATGAAATAAACATTTTGAAATGTACATAGTCTAGTTAGACATTTGAATCATCATAATTTCCTCAAAATTCTTCATCTTTTTTATATGGAATGCATCATTTTATAGCTCATGTATTCAGTTGACATTTGATCTATGAAAAAAAAACAAAACAAAACAAATTTGAGATCTATTCAAGTATGTATACATGCAAGCAAAAGCAAAGGTAATGCCATCAAGGGGAGAAGCAAATTCTATGTTATTCAAATATATATACATGCAATCAAAAGAAAAAGTGTTGCCATAGATCACAAGAGAAGATCCTATATATTCTTGTGTCTCGATTCTAGAAGCCTTCATCATGAAACATCATGAGATCGACCTCTCAACCATATTCTTTGCAAGTACAGTATTGGTGTAAATGATCATTTCATGCATATCTCTCTTATGATCATAAAAGACTGTTATTGAAGAAATCAATAAAAATGGTTATGCAATTAGAAGGCCAGCATGAAATTGAGTCTACACTGCTACAACTTAATCCATCATTACCATCTCTCTAAATCCTTCAGCTTTGTATTTTGAGAGAAAATATTTGGATGCTAGAGTTAAATTTAAACAAGTGACAGATACTTGAATTATTGAAGAAAAAAATATTCCTTGAAAAGCTTCTGCCATAGAGAGTTCATTTGTAAAAGATAGCATCATATGAAGAGATAATTCTCCATATCTATGGAAAATGACTATTATTTGACAAATAATTAAGCAAAGTTCAAAGCAATACTACTATTACAAAGGCATTGCCTAACATTGAATAATTGCATACATTGAAATGTTGCGTATAAAAATGAAGCAAACAAGACAGAACCCCAAACATAAAGATTCAGATTCATCTTGTGTGAATCAATCACAAAAAAAAAAATACCAACAGATTCTGAATGGCCTTGATTGAGATTGTGGACACAAACCTATGAGAAAAAAACATTCACATATATCCGATAACAATAAAGAAATTAACAAATTGGGTCAAAGAGAACCAAAGAACAATAAGGAATATATATGTATTTCACAAAAGGATTCATACGGATTGAACGCATGGTATGAGGTGACAGTGATAGACTGAACAAAGGCAGAGGTAGAACGTAACGTTGGAGACAAAGAAGTAGATGACAGTGACTCAGATAAAATAATCAGTATATTTATTGGTTGATTGCTGTGTTACAATTCTCAATGGTATATTTCTCATTACAATATTACAGATGTTTCTCTGAGCTGCAATACAAATCTTATTGACTTATAAAGGAATATGGCAGTTCTATGCATGACAAAATACATTCGGCAATGTTTTTTTAATAATGCACATTCTATTTATTCTTATCTATCATATTGAGCATTACTATGAAATTAGGGTTCTTTACATCTAGAAATTATTGGAATAATTCAATAGACAACTGGTCTCATCTAATTGGAACATTGGCTTCAATTGTTAGATTTGTTTAGAGAGCAACTCTAATATTAATTGGACTCCTATTTTTTTTTTAATATATGATCATATGGGGCTTAGATGAGGCAGTTATTCAATGAATTTAGATGAGCGCTCTACATTCCTATGTTCACAATACATATATTGTAGCAGCTTTATTCAATTTTATGAGTTAAACAATTTGGTGGCAACCTTATTCACAAGATAGTGTTGAAAAAAAAAAAATCCCAGCGTTGTGCATTAAAGCGGAAATTAGTGTTATTACACTACTATCCCTTGACAAAATTATATTCCAGAACGACATTCAATCTGACATTCATTTCTTCATCCCGGAGTACCAAATTTGAAATTTGAGCAATTTGAGCAATGTTTACATATGAAAGATCCTTTAGGGTTATATACCCTAAATTGGACAATGTTCTTGAACAACTTCCTTAACTCCCGCCTCTTTTGATGACATCTTGAAATTATTTGGTACAAGCTAAAGTGAGAGAATCAGCGTTAATAACATGACAAGCGGTTCCAAGAGCAATATCTTCTTATGCTAGAAAGAAAGAAAGAAAGAATTTTTAATGTCCACGAGGCTAAAAATTGTTGGAAATGTTGTCATTGATGGCAAAGGAGGAGCACCTGAAACGGCAACAAGGCAAAGAGAGAAGAAAAGTAGCAGAGAGGCAGAGGTAGCAAAGAAGTAGTAGAGGCAGCAAAGAAGCATAAAAGGAGCACACAGGTGATAGACAAGAAGCAGAGGAAGAGAGGCAAGGAGAGGAGCCATTAGACATAATGCAGAGGTAGCTATAGAAGGGCCATTTGAAGATATGGGAAAAACAAGGGGGCCTTGTAAGTAAATTAAGTTGTGAATATAGAAGGGTTTAATTCAGTATTATATGGAGTTGGTTGAGTAATTGTTTGGATTCCTATATTGACTGGAGCCCGAAACTAGAGTCACATTTGATGGCTATTAAGTTGCAATCGACTACAAACCACATAAATCGAATATAGAACAGTTCAGAGGAGAGTAGTGTTGGAAATATTTTCATAGATGGAAACTGTTGAAATAAAATGTTCAAGCAGCAGAGACAGAACCAGAGGAGGCAGAACCTGTGTAGAGATCGTGAACGAAGGTGAACCGGGGCGAAGGACTATTATACAGTGAAGAGAAGCACAAAGGAATGAAGCAGTAAAACACAGTAGTTGGAATAGTAAGATCAACGAATGTAATTAAGACAGATAGACAAAGGAGTGGAGAGCGATTGCCTGGAAGACATACCTTGTTTGTTAAACGGATCACATATATCATCCTTGAACGTAGTGGAGCCTCGAATGATTGTTTTCTTGAGTTCATATGATAGCCGCATGAGACTGCACCCAGGCTACACGTGTTAAGAAGCCGAGAGAACAATTAAAATGAAGGGCCATTAACTTTAGAATACAGCGGGGACAGGAAGATTGTAAGTACATTTATATGAAAGAACCTATTTATACTTATACGGCATTCATGACTGGTCTTATGTGTACATTGGTTATTTTCATGGATATTTGGATTCACACGC
Organism: Pinus albicaulis; assembly: GCA_034641835.2. Classification (NCBI taxonomy): domain Eukaryota; kingdom Viridiplantae; phylum Streptophyta; class Pinopsida; order Pinales; family Pinaceae; genus Pinus; species Pinus albicaulis. Next base: position 714,930,248 of record CM076570.1, on the reverse strand, counting down.
GATATTAAAGAATTGATATATATATATATATATATATATATATATATATATATATATATATATATATATATATATATATATATATATATATATATATATATATATATATATATATATATAGTGTATGTGAGAATGGTTGGACCTCTAAAGCCAACTGTGTAATTGAATTTTGATGTATGGGAGGTTATGGCGTTACTGCACACCTTTGGTAGACAGAGGGGAGACTATGATTGGGCATTGGGAATCTGGCCTGTGTGGCCAATTTCATAATGGGCGGAGGATACCTACGGTCTTGAAAACTATAATGGAGTTAGGATTATATGCTGGTTAGAAAAACAGAATGACGAGAGGAGTGGAGCGATTGCTCAGAGAGACTATGTATTGTTTATTGAAACAGATCACATGTATCATCCCTTGAACGGCCCATGGAGGCCTCGAATGATTTGTTTTTTCTTGATTCCTTGACGATGACCTGCATAGAGACCTGCACCGAGCTGCATAGTGTTAGGAAGCCAGAGAGGGCAATCAGGAGAATAGAAGGCCATTAACTTTGAAGATCTAGCCAAGGACCAGAAGATTGTAAGAAATTTCATTTATATGAAGAACCTATTTATTCTTATGCGTGCATTCCTGTTGGTCTTATGGGCACATTGATTTATTCATGGATGGAAAGATTCCTCCGTTGAGGAATTGATATATATATATATATATATATATATATATATATATATATATATATATATATATATATATATATATATATAGTGTATGTGAGAATGGCTGGACCTTTGAAGCCAACTGTGTAATTAAATTTTGATGTATGGGAGGTTATGGCGTTACTGCACACCTTTGGTAGACAAAGGGGAGATTGTGATTGGGTATTGGGAATCTGACCTGTGTGGCCAATTTCATAATGGGCAGAGGATACCTACGGTGCCAGGAAGAAGCCCCGTAATGGAGTTATGAGATTCTGCACTCGTTAGAAGATGCGAGGTTATGCCATCGACTATGTGGTTTGAGTTAGAAGTGTCGAGGTGGATAAGGAGGGACGTTAATCTCAGTTCGAGTATTCTGAAGCGATGGCATGGTCCTGAAATGAAACATTAGAACTGTGCGACAGAGCGGTTTGGCTAAAAATGAAACATTGTTAAAGAGCATGACGGAACCCTAAGGGAAAAGGAGAGGAACCACGAGTGTTGTGAACAGTGAAAGTGAGTTTGGAACACCCGACGGTTTTCATCGCACCACTTTTGTACGGTAAGCTGTATTTACAATTCGAACGCGATATATGCTAGGAGCTGACATGTGGTCTTAAGAGAGTTTGAGAAACCGCTCTCATCGCATGGCTATCGCGCGTTAACTATCAACGGTGAAATGAATGCGATATTGGATTATGGTCGTCGGATCATCCTGGACGGTGCAATAATCCTCCCACCGAAAGGATCAAATTTGAAGGTGGGTTCGACCGGATGAGAAGGGTGCGTTAAGAGGTTGGGCCCCAGTTCATCGCATGGCTTCTGAGAGTTAAATTTCATATCGTTTAATCGTGCGATTGCCATAGGATGGGAGGGTTGGAGTGCGATAAGACATGCGCCGTTGGATGTGAATGGGAAATAACTGCTGTGATCGACCACAAATATGTGTTAAGATGTGGGCCCGAGGCAATTACATAGGTTATTGTTTGAGGTTTAAACCTTAGTCGAGGCGTATATTAATGTTATAACAACTGACGCGATGATATGAAGTTTTAATAAGCCGTGGCTCGAATCAAAACCGTAATATATGACGTAATGCCTTACATTGATGATAAATGTAATATGAAGTGTTGGCGGGGTTCATACCTTGGAGGTTACGCCATATTCATTACACGATGAGTTTAACAAGTTACAAAATGGGTTTTGGTACAAAGTTTTCATTTTAATTATAAATGTTAGTGAAAGCGAAAATCAAAGGTTGTTATAAATATTCTTAACATTCGAGTGGGGGCCATATTATATTATGGATATTGATATTATAAAACGTCGGATATCGATTCAAAGGCTTTGATATATGTTGTGGGCCAGACTTTTATGTGTAACGAGTTATATGGTTATTTGGGGATTAAAATAAATGTTTAAGCCTTGGAATTATTATAGTTCACGCATTATTTAATAGAGCGGGGATGTAGTAATAAGGCGCCAACCATATAACTTAAACATATGCACTGTATATGACTGTTGTGCGCCGGTTAAAGGAATAAAAAGGAGAGGTATACATATGCGTTATGCATTCGTCGGCGATTGAAAAGTTTTAATGTTAAAGAAGTGAGCACAGTATTTTGATTTTTTATTAACCAAAGTCAAAGTTTATATTAACGAATCCTCATATGAGCGCCTATATGGAAGTTATTAAAGGATTGAAGCCGAGAAGTAGAACCTCCACAATGAATAGAGATTTCCCAGATTAGACAGATTGTGGACCCTTTTTGAATGATTAATTGATGCATGAGACTTTGAGATTTATTGGTGAGCTAAACTTATAAAACAGGCATATATATAGCAGATACACAACCACAGTGAGCTTGGAGAATATGTACAGAGGTAAACAGAGACTGTAGAATTGAAGAGGTATGCAGCGAAGGGATTTAAAATTGCAGTGAACAGGTGTATATGCACAGGTGCTCAGAGTTGCAGTAAACAGAGGTATGCAGGACAGTTGCATGACAGCAACAGAAAGGACAAAACCAGCAAGCCAAGGGTTGAGTGAAGTTATATATTGTAACTAAAAATGTAAATGTTTTATATTGTTTGTGATGCAAAGGCAAGTATCCGAAGGAAAAGAAAAATCCCACTGTAACATTGAAATTTGTTCATATTGTTATATTTTTTAAATAAGTTGGACAAAGGAATGAGAAGGCAGAAGCCAAAGAGTCATGGTTGTTCACTCCAAATTCCTTGTGGAATACAAACAATCATGTGATGAACTCTATATATAATATCAACTTGATGTGCATAGAGTGGTTAGAGAGAGTGAGTATAGAGAATGCAGAAATGAAGCTGTGAGGCAGAGAAGAAGAAGGAGTTGATAGAGAACCTGAGAAGAGGCATAAATGATACAGGGCAGATATGAGGACTGATGGACAACAGAAAAGAAGGAACGGAACAGAGTTGATATCCAAGGTAAATCAACAAGTGTTTTCTTTTGAAAGAGTAAGGAAGTTGGAGCTTCCCTATCAAGTTGTAGCTTGATAAATGTCAGTTGTAGTTGACTGAGGTTGAAGCCTCCTGTAGGTTGGTGCCTGTAGAAAAGTGATGGGAGTTGGAGCTTCCTTGCAAGTTGTAGCTTGCAGAATTGAGGTTGGAGCCTCTTGTGGGTTGGTGCCTACATAAAATCAGTGGTGAGAGGGAGTTGGAGCTTGCCTTTGCATCACAACGATAATAAGATGTGGTTTTATCCCGTTATGGGTTTCCACTTATATCTGGTGTCCTTGTGCATGATGTTTATGTGTTGATATGGTTTATATCATCTGCTTAATACTTGTTGTTGTTACATTACACTAATGCTTGCTGCTCACAATCTATGATTACTCACATATTAAGTTGAAAATGAAATGAAAGTGTAAATAAGTTTTAATAACAAGTTTTAAAAGTCCATGTATGTGTTAAACTGATTCACCCCCCCCTCTCAGTTTAATTAAGGTTTCAACAAAAATAGCCTATGGGATAGATTGCTTCTCTATCTGGATCTTGTATTCGACCCTTTTCCTATGAAGTTTTATAATAACCGCTCCCAGCTCATCGACAAACTCTTCGCTAAATAGATTATCCCAAGAACTAGCTGCCGGAATACCTGCATAGTTTTCCCTGCTGTCTTTGAAGGCCTCGCATTCTAAAATGAAATGATTTTCTATTTCCACTTTTCTGGAGGAGAAAAAAATACATACTCTTTCCTCCCACATTTCTTTTGGCCTTTTCCAGTGCCTTGTTTCACAACGGAGTCGATGATAATTAGTCCTTAATTGAGCAATAATAATTTTAGATCTCCAAGAAATATTAGCCCCTATGTACGCCTTTTGTTGATGGTTATGTGTGTGGTTAAACTCTTCAATGTAGTACTTCTTCTTTCTCCCTAGCTCTTTCTCCCAAGTATGTTTGTGGAAATTATCCATAACAAAAGTTTTTATCTCTTTATTGTTTGTAGGACACATGCTCAAGCAAATACCCCATTTACTAAACCATTTTTTATTTTTCCGCATCCAAGTCTTCTTTATTTTGCACAATATGTCACTAAACACAACCTTAGGCCATATACCCTCTTCCATTTGTCAAATTTCTTTCATATATCATATGACTCGCCCAAGCAATTGCTTCAATAGGAGTAGCCCTTGTTTCACTTAACAGGATAGCATAAGGAACTGTTGAGTCCCGAATTTGTCTCTTTTCCATACACTTTTCCATATCTCTTTCACTCACCTAAACCTCCAAAATTGTCAATATCATGTGCAAAAGGGCATCTAACATGGTTTTTAATTATGTTTGTGTGTTTTCTATTTGATTTAGATTTTGTTCATACAGCTGCGGAAACTTGTCACTTTCCGCAGCCGCTGCAACTTTCCGTAGCTATTTTGTGGAAATCAATGTTACAGGTGTCAACGAAGGAAACAAGCCACATGGGCAGGCTAGGAATGACAAGGACATGGTTCGTGTCCTATTGGTTCAATGAAATTCGTCAAGGAAAGCCGCGGTCAAAGCCATCCACGTGGAAGTCAGCTGTGGAGTTCTATGTCGGCTGGACTCTGTTTCGTGGCATAGAAACATCCATACGGCCGTTTCCCAAGCTTGTGGAAGTTAATTGACATCTGTGCAAAGTTATGGAGTTGAATTTAAGCGCCCACCTTCCATAGATCCGTTTCCCAACATGGCCATACTCCTAAATCCGTGGCCTTAGTGGTCTACGTGCTGGCTGCTATCATAAACTTCAGGAGACAGTTACATTTTATTGCTTTATAAAGAGCGTTTGCATACGCACGTAGAGTTGGTGAATGTGAGTTGATAGTTGTTAGTTGATATAGCTGTTGAGTTGATGTGCGTACTCTGTTATGTGGTGATTACGCTGCCTTGAGCCGTAATACCACCAGTCTGTAATGACTTTCTTTTTAATGTGAAAAACTCTGTTTTCATAACTTAATTTGTGTTGAGGATCGTTACCAAAGCTGCGTAGAGGGCCCCTGCTCAGCCGAGGTTCTGTGTATTAATGTATATATTTTTCATTTCATTTCTTTAAGTAGTCATTGTATCATAACCCATTACATGTTCATATTTCATAGGTGTTTTATTTCTGTTCATACATTTCTGTAATTTCCATTGCATTCCTGTCTTTTATGTTTTTATGATTGTTAAAATACTGATCAGTTTTCTTGTGCAGGTTTTAGGTAGACACCCCGGGGCATTCTCATAGTATTTTCGCTAATGATATGAAACTGATATTATTCTGCTGCTAGTTTTCTTTCACAGTCTTTGTTTAACTTCAGTTTTGTTTTGTGCATTTCAGTTTTGTTTATCTGATTCAATAGTTAAAATTAGACATATTAAGCTACTCATAGTGTCCTCAGCTACCTCCGAAAGCCACAGCTGGACTGATGGTGAGGGGCCGCATGATGAGATGTGTAGTTTAGTATTAGTTTCCTTTCTGCAAAATTAGATATATTAAGCTGCTCATAGCGTCTTCAGTTTCCTCCGAAAGCCACAGCTGGACTGATGGTGAGGGGTTGCATGATGAAGTGTGTAGTTTAGTATTAGTTTCTTTTCCGCAAACTTAGATATATTGAATCATGTATGACATCTTCAATTGCCTCCGAAAGCCACAGCTGGACTGATGGCGAGGGATTGAATCATGTGTGTATGGTTTAGTATTAGTTTACTTTCTGCAAATTAAATATCAGTTACACAAGTTGTTTATGATTACTTCCACAAGTCATAGCTGGTCTAATGATGAAGGGTCGGAAAATGAATTGATGTAATCTGGTTTAGATTTCTTTCATTGCAACTTTGAATTTCCATAAGCGTAGTTTCTTTTGTGTTCAGTTGGCAGCAAGAATAGTTTAGTTTTCATATTCACTAGTTTCTTGTTTTGATTCATTAGATTAACAGCACTTTCCATTTCAGCAGTTTACTTTCTTTTGTCATTGTAATTCAAATTTGCTTTTGAAGTTTCGAGATTGGAAAATCATTATAGGGGAATATCATTTCCTTGAACAATTATAACCAAGCTTGTTTCTCACTTTAGAATTTCCATTTCACCTTAGAAAGACCATAAACGACAAAAAGATAAGAAAGAGGTTATCTTGCACATATAGTGCACCGCACTTCATCAGCTTACGATTCCCGGATTGACAATTAAATGCAGCAATTTAGGACACACTAAATTGGCCAAACATTTTGGCGCCGTTGCCGGGGAAGTGTAACTAGGTAGCCAATTTCTTAAAAAAAAAACACATAAAATCATAAAAGAAGGGAAAACTTGATAACTTCTTGAAGTATGCTCTACTCTTGCACCTAGTGTGATCTAGAGGATCAGAAAAGAGAGTTATTGGTTTAGTAATTTCTTAAGTATGCTCTCTTCTTGCACCTAGTGTGATCTGGAAGATCAGAAAGAGAATTATTAGCCCAACTTTTGCTAAAAAAACTAAAAAAAAAAATGACATGCATAGAGCAAGAGATTCTAGGGGAAGGTTTATAGCTAAAGCCAAGAGTTCGATTTTCACAACTCCATCTTCTTCAAGGCATAGACCAGATTCACCATCATCTACCCCTAGCCTTAAGATTTTTGGAAGCCAAAGAACAGCTGAATTAGAGGATTCTCCTACACCACCTATTAAAGCCTACTTTGAAAACAAAGAAACTTTCTCTCATCCTTCCTTGATAGAAGAACTAGAGGACTATAAGGACTCTAAAGAAGCTATCATGGTAGAGGAAGTAATAAATAGAGGTGGAGATAGAGGAGGAGGAGATAATGAAGATAACAATGGTGAAGGAAATAATGGTAGAAATAGGGACGATTTTCTTGGATTCCCTATAGTTGATGAGGAAACTCATGCAACAATGAAAAATATTTCACCATATGTTCTCCCTAACTTTTATGGATTACGAAGTGAAGATCCTGAAACATTTTTGTTTGAGTTTGAAGTAGTGTGCCGAACTTATGACTATATGGAAGATTCTCAAAAACTCAAACTATTTCCTTCAACCTTGAAGGGATCTGCTTTGAAATGGTTCATGGGATTAGCCACTCAATCTATCGGGACTTGGAATGATATGAAACAAACATTTTTGGATAGATACTTGGATTATTGTATGCCCACCAATCACAAGGATGAGGTATTCAAAATGATGCAAAAAGAAGATGAAAATTTGGAAGACTTAATTGAAATATTTCAATACAACTTGAAAAGAGAAAAGATGAGCAACTTAGATAATAAAACCTCGAAAGCCCTCCTATTAAAAGCCATTAGAGATGAATGGATAGACATTTTAAACATGATGGGTAAAGGAGACATTTCTCAACTCCCATTTCATGATATAACAGAACTATGTATCCAATTCTCAAGGGGAAGATCTAAAGCTGGAAAAGGGCCTAGGGATTCTTCTCTTATTAGGGCTAACAAATCTGCAACTGGATCAGTAAGTAGGGCAGAGATTGGTAATATGCTTGATGAGTTTAAAACTGATATCTTAGGGGGTCTTAGTGAACAACTAGACACCCTTAAAATCCAAAACAAGCAGAAAGCAGAAACAGATGCTTTAGCCATCTTTTGTCCGAAATGTAGAAAGAAACATGCTTTAAGGGAATGTCCCTTGGATGCAAAAGTTGTAGAAACATGTATGATTTGCTCAGAAAATCATGAAATCAAGGATTGTCCTTCAATCCCTAGACTCAAAGTTGTTTTTCAAGAAGATCCAAATTCAATAGAATCTCTCTGTTTTGTCGCAAGGAGACCTTGGCAGGGACAACAATCTCAAGGGTTTAATAACCCTATGAATCTTCAAACCCCACCAAATTGGACTCCTTGGCAACAACCTTGGCCCCAACATCAAAACTCATATCAGCCATGGGTACAAGGAATGCAAAATCCTTATGGAAGATTTGCTCAATTTTATCAATATCCTCCATCTTTTCAAAACCAACAAGCTCCACAATTTCCAAGCCAAAATCCACAACAACTTTCATTGCCATTTCCACAACATCAACCTTCTCAACAAAATACTAATCCTCAACTCATGCTCCCATACCAACAAAAGACAAATCAACTTCCAGCTCAGCCACTGCCAAATCCTAACAATAAGAATCCTCAGAATACTTATATGGTAGAAGGACAACAATTTCCTACCTATATGATTGTTCCTCTCAACGATGTACAACTCGGATCTGGTAGAGTTTTAGAAAAACCTTCTATAGACATTCAAGAGCAAGATACCTCTGAGGAGGACTCTCTTCAAGTCAATAAGGGTTCTGAGGAAGAATCTCTTCAAAATTCAAAAATTCAAAAAGAAAAAGAAAAGCTAGCATCCACAACTCCTATAGTTGAGCAACATGTATCTTCATCTACACCTCCTTTTTCGGAAAGACTACAAATTGATAAGGGGGTGGAAAAACAAATTTTGTTGCCTAACTATGACTTTCTAGATGAATTGAAGAATGTTTGTATCAAGATTCCATTGCTACAAGCCATTCGAGAAATTCCTATTCTAGCAAAAACCATAAAGGAGTTGAGTTTCAAAAGACCGGGAAGGAAGCTAAAGGACACAAGAAGAATCCACCTGGTAGGAAAGATTGCAGACATTATGATGGGAAAAATTACCATGCAGAAATATGTAGATCCAGGAAGTCCAATTGTCAAGACACATATAAATGGGATAGAAATTCCAAACACATTGATTGACTTAGGGGCTGCTATCAACATTATGAGTAGACAAACTATGGAACAATTAAAACTTCCTAACCTTCTTTTTACACCTACTTTATTGCAACTTGCAGATCGATCGGTTATTAAACCAGATGGTGTATTAGAAGATATTTCAGTCTCCTTAGATTCTTTGGAATATCCAGTAGACTTTATGATTTTGACTCCCAAAAGCAATCTAGGAGGACATCCAATTATCTTAGGAAGACCTTGGCTGGCCACAGCTGATGCTTTTATTAGTTGTAGATCTGGAGACATGTACATTTCTAATGGTAATTCGACAAAGAAATTTAATTTGTATCCTCCCGCAAGAGCAATTACAGAAATAGGAGACAATGAATGGGTCGATGATGAGAACACTATACAACCTGTCTTTACCATTTCTGAGATTAGTGAGGATAGTCAAATTTTGAACACATTAGAAAATTTTGAAGTAACTTCAGAATATGACCCCACACAATTTCAGTTGGAATCTGACATAGAATATTTATCATCAAGACAAATGTCTCTTTACTCTATGGAAGAATTTGGTAATTCTGTTTTTGAGATTTTTCCAGAAAAGACATTGAATATCAACAAACATCTGGAGAAGTCACAACGAGAAGAACTAACCAGAATCTTGCAAAAACATTCTACTGCATTTGCATGGGAGTATACTGACATGAAGGGTATTGATCCTAAGACTTGCATCCATCATATCTATATTGAGGAAAACGGTAGACCAATCAGACAACCTCAAAGAAGGATGAATCCAAATCTTAGGGAGATAGTGAAGGAAGAGCTCCAAAAACTTCTCAATGTAAACTTCATTTATCCAATTTCAGATAGCCGATGGGTTTCTCCTTTGGTTATAATACCTAAAAAGAATGGTAAATGGAGAGTATGCATTGATTACAGGGAGTTGAACAAAGCAACTTTGAAGGATCACTTTCCTTTGCCTTTTATTGATCAGGTATTAGATACATTAGCAGGTAAAAAGTACTTTTCATTCTTGGATGGTTTTCGTGGCTATAATCAAATTCAGGTAGCACCTGAAGATCAAGATAAGACCACATTTACTTGTCCTTGGGGAACTTTTGCCTACCGAGTGCTTCCTTTTGGGTTATGTAATGCACCTGCAACATTCCAAAGAGCAGTACTAGGAATTTTTTCTGATCTAATCCATGATTGTGTAGAGGTTTATATGGATGATTTTACAGTTTATGGTAATTCATTTGAAGAGGTATTAGAAAATTTGGAAAAAGTTCTCATAAGATGTAAAGAAACAAACCTTTCATTAAGCCATGAAAAATGCTTTATGATGTTTACTGAAGGGATTGTTTTAGGACATCATATTTCAGGAGATGGAATTAAAGTTGATAGATCAAAAGTTGAAGTCATCTCCAAGTTTCCTATTCCAAATTGTCGAAGAGATGTTAGAAGTTTTCTAGGATTTACTGGTTACTATAGAAGATTTATAGAAAACTTCACTAAAATAGCATCTCCACTCTTCAAATTGCTTACAAAATATTGTGAATTTAAATGGGATCCTGATTGTCAATCAGCTTTTGAAACTTTGAAAACAAGAATATCTGAAGCACCTATCTTGAGAGGACCAAATTTGAAACTTCCTTTCCATATTTCTACAGATGCTTCAGATACAGCTCTTGGAGCTGTGTTGGGTCAAAAAGATTTAATTCCTTATGCCATTTATTACACCAGTAAAAATTTGACTCCCACAGAGTTGAATTATACTGTGACTGAAAAAAATTCTTAGATGTTGTTCATGCAATTAATAAGTTTAGACATTACATAACAGGCTATGAAACTTTTATTCATACTGACCATTCTGCAATTAGATATTTAATGAACAAACCTGTTACTAATGGCAGAGTGACAAGATAGCTTTTACTTTTGCAAGAATTCAATATTACTGTGTTGGATAGACCAGGAAAACAGAATACAGTAGCTGATTTCTTGTCTAGAATTCAAAATACTAAAGAAGATTCTCCTGTAGAAGATAAGTTTCCTGATGAATATTTGTTTGCAGTAACTATTAAGACCCCTTGGTATGCAGATATTGCTAACTATTTGGTTACGGGGAAACTACCTTCACATTTATTTCCAAGAGAAAAACGAAAAATTATTCAGGAGAGTTCAAGATATTCATGGATTTCTAACGAATTGTTTAAAACAGGGCCAGATCTTGTGATCAGAAGATGTGTCGGGGAAGATGAAATGCCTGATATTCTTAAGGCATGTCATGATGAACCATGCGGCGGACACTTTGCGGACAAAAGGACGGCCTATAAAATCCTTTCCTTGGGATATTATTGGCCTTCTCTCTTCAAAGATGCAAAACAATATGTCAAAAGGTGTGATAGATGCCAAAGAGTAGGGAAACCTACCCTCTCAAATGAAATGCCATTGCAAGCACAGGTACTCATTGAACCCTTTGAAAAATGGGCTTTAGATTTCATTGGACCGATTAATCCACCATCGAATCAAAAGAAGTATATATTGGTTTGCACTGATTATGTTACTAAATGGGTAGAAGCTAAAGCATTAGTATCTGCTACTGAAAATTCAGTTGTTCATTTTCTTTATGAGGATATTTTTACTCGCTTTGGTGTTCCAAGAGAAATTGTGACAGATCGGGGGAGCCAATTCACATCCAATTTGGTGGAGAAGTTGATGGAAGAATACAAAATCAAGCACAGAAGATCTACTCCTTACCATCCACAAGCAAATGGTCAAGTGGAGTCCAAAAACAAAGTTCTTGAAAGTATCATCACCAAAACTGTTCATCTACATAGAAGAGATTGGGCAGAAAGGCTTCCAGAAGCCTTGTGGGCCTACAGAACTACATGGAGGAATACAACAGGACATTCTCCCTATGAACTTGTTTATGGGAAAGAAGTCTTGCTCCCCATTGAGTTCAAGTCAAGACCTTCAAGATAGCAGTTCAGTTGGGAATGGATTTGTCAGAAGCTCAAAAGCATAGAATGGAGCAGTTGAATGAGCTAGATGAGATCAGACAAGAAGCAATTCTAAGAACTGATCTAGTTCAATATCAAAGAACTAAATGGCATGACAAATATATCAAAGAGAAGAAGTTTCAAGAAGGAGATTGGGCATTGTTGTTTGACTCCAAGTTTAAAGATTTTCAAGGGAAATTTCAGACTCATTGGCTTGGGCCATATGAGATTGACAAGATCTTTAACAATGGAGCTGTAAGAATCAAGACCATTGATGAGTTTCAAACTCCTCTTTTAGTGAATGGCCATAGATTGAAAGTTTATTATAAGCCACTCTCTAAAGAGGATTTTGTCAAGTTGTTTCAAGAAAGTTCTGCAATCAGGCTGGTACAGAAGAATCCTTCTTCTCTACCAAGCTAGTTTTTGTTTTTCAAGTTAAAAATAAATAAATAAATAAAAAAAGAAAAAAAAAAAAAAAAAGAGAAAAAAAAAAATGGTATAAGCCTGAAAACCAATCATTGATTGGCAGTCTTATACAGAAAATATGGGGTGAAAATCAGGGACACCTGACACTCTATATTTTCCAAAAAAAATCTGTCTTTTATTTTATCTCACCACCCACTCCATTTCACTTCACTTCACTTCATTTCATTTCATTTCATTTCACTTCATTCCACTTCATCTCATCCATTCCATCAATAAAAATATTTTTATGACCATTTCCATCTGTTCATTTGTCATTTGTTCATTTCTATTTCAGCCAAGTAATAGCTGTGTCAGTTTCCGCAGCTGACAGCTGTTTCCGCAGCTGACTCCAGTTTCCGCAGCCAGAAGCAGATTCCGCAGCTGCTACTACTCTGTTTTCAAAAAGAATGTACAGTTAGTTGTTGTTTTCATAAAATCATGAAATAAAATGCGGGAGAGGATCAATGGGACATTCAAGACACTAATGAAGATCAATCAGTTGAAGACCAAGGGCAAGAGCAAGGATTCCAAAGGTATGAATAAAGTTTATTTCAAATAGTATAAAAGACACATTTTTTTTATGTAATTTTAAACTATGAGCTCTACCCATAACGCACAATGATTATATTGACAGTCCGTAACCCTCCACGATCTATATGTTATCCTCTTGCATTTATTCACAAACGGCTTCATTATTGAAATTCCGACTCTTACTCATGTTCAAATAGCCCACCGAAGATAATGATACGTATTTGAGTTGACAAAGGACTCTTACAAGCCGCATAACTCCATAATCATTGATTGAAACGTGTTCATATTTATTACACAGCCACCAAAAATTCAAAATGCGGCCGAATGCATTACACTTTGTTAACTTCTTTGTCGTTTCTCTGTCGTGTTACAAAACCTCACTCTACTCATTCTCATTCCCTGTTTCCCTCCATTCCGTTCCTTTTACTCACTCTCATTCCCGTATATTCACCCACAGTCTTATTCCATTTTGTGTATGGTGCTCATTTCCGTTTTGTGATAACATCCCCACAGCATTGTTCTCGACTCCGTGTATTCCATCGTTCCACTTCCGCTTAAAACCCTCACAGAGGCAAGCTGTGAAGCACAGAGAAGTAAAATGGGAAAATTATTAAGGGCAAAGCCGGAAGGACCGAAGTTCATAGAGGGATTTCCACAAGCAAAAGAGATGTTGAGAAAAGCTAAATGGCTGCGTTTTATTCAGAAATTCCGGGGTTACCACGGAGAAATTACCAAAGCGTTTGCAAGATCATTTGATGGCTCGGAAGCAGAAGTGGGAGACCTCAAGTTTTTGGTTAATGAAGCATCAATAGCAGCAGCCACAGAGCTTCTTCAGGAAGGAGAACGGTGGTTCAAAAACAAAAGTATCAGTGATGAGGCATGGAGAACAATCCTCCGAAATCAAGGTATGGATATCACTGTTTTCAAAAGAGGAATCCGAGTGCATGCAATAAAAGATGAATGGGCCACTTTATTACTCATTGTTCAGAAATTTATCACATGTGAAGGCCGCTTTGGCTCTATGTACATGTATCATACTAGGATATTGATGAATTTCCTTGAAAACCAAACTCTCGATCTTCCTTATTTCCTATTCAATAGCTTGAAGAAAATGGCTGTGACTGTGCAAAAACACCTAGGAGATGTAGAGCCTCATTTATATCATCATGGGCTTATAAAAATTTTGATTGAAAAGGAACTGAAAGAAAGAGAAGATACTTGGGAACAATTCTTAGTTAGAAACTTCTTTGAAGAACCTCGGGAAATTCCTGAAGGTAAATCAATTAGAAGGAGTAGAAGAAATAAAATGGATGTTGAAACCCAAGTTGCTCCTACACAGGAAGTTCCCGCAGCTAGCACAGCAAAAAGAAGTAGAAGGAAAAGAACAATAGATGAAATCCAAGATACTTCTACTATTACTATGAAGAAAAATGATAGGGAAGAGAGATTGATAAAAAGGAAGAAGAAGGAAATCAAAATTAAGAAGCCAAAAATATCAAAAGGGAAAGAAATTGTTGAGGCTGTCCATAAAACCTCTTCTTCTGAAAAATAAGATCACCAAATTCTGTCTGAGAGATTAATTTTTCTTCAAAAACAGTCATCTCTATCTAAGAAGGCAAAAACAGGAAAACAAGAACAAAAGGGTAGTGTACCACAGCATGTGAGGAGAAGTAGCAGGCTTAAGGGAAAACTGAGAAAAACACAAATTAAAGGTCCTCATTTCATTGATTTGGGTGAAGAGACATATGAACAGTCTCCAACCGACCATAGTCCATTTCAGTCAGTTAGTGAACCTGACTCCTTTCACTCCCAATCAGACAATGAGTGTACTCCATCTTATTCTCAGCAAAATATTGATGAAAGTTCTCCTCAGCCAAATTTTGAACATAATTCTCCCTTGCAGCATTTTGAGGACAGTCCAATGAAGAAGACACAGGAAGTAGACCCCAAACAGCAGGAGGTCTATGATTATATAGAATCCTTGGAGAAGGCAGCCACAGGTCCAAGCACCTCTTCTACTCAGCCTCATACATTGCAGGATGACTTGGTTCAGTCATTAAAACAAGAGATTTTTGAGCTTGAGATTTTAAATCGGCATATCAAAAATGAAAATGAAACACTCAAAGAGCAAGGCAAACTGGACAAGATTATCCATGACAATACTATGTTACATTTGGGTATTTGGCAAAAGAAAAATAAGAAGCTAAAAAGGAAATGCCAAAAATTGAGCAGAGCACTTGTGAATATCAAATTCGGGTGCCTCATGAAGAAACCCAGAATGATGGCAGTACCAAAGAAGAAGAGAAGGGGGTTAGATGTGTTGGCTGAAGTATCAAGGCACATGAATTGAACAGAGAGTGTCAAAATTTTGGTTGCATGAGGACATGCAACACCTTCACGGTGGGGGTATGTTGAGTCCCGAATTTGTCTCTTTTCCATACACTTTTCCATATCTCTTTCACTCACCTAAACCTCCAAAATTGTCAATATCATGTGCAAAAGGGTATCTAACATGGTTTTTAATTATGTTTGTGTGTTTTCTATTTGATTTAGATTTTGTTCATACAGCTGCGGAAACTTGTCACTTTTCGCAGCCGCTGCAACTTTCCGCAGCTATTTTGTGGAAATCAATGTTACAGGTGTCAACGAAGGAAACGAGCCACATGGGCAGGCTAGGAATGACAAGGACATGATTCGTGTCCTATTGGTTCAATGAAATTCGTCAAGGAAAGCCGCGGTCAAAGCCATCCACGTGGAAGTCAACTGTGGAGTTCTATGTCGGCTGGACTCTGTTTCGTGGCATAGAAACATCCATACGGCCGTTTCCCAAGCTTGTGGAAGTTAATTGACATCTGTGCAAAGTTCTGGAGTTGAATTTAAGCGCCCACCTTCCATAGATCCGTTTCCCAAACATGTCCATACTCCTAAATCCGTGGCCTTCGTGGTCTACGTGTTGGCTGCTATCATAAACTTCAGGAAACAGTTACATTTTATTGCTTTATAAAGAGCGTTTGCATACGCACGTAGAGTTAGTGAATGTGAGTTGATAGTTGTTAGTTGTTAAGTTGATGTGCGTGCTCTGTTATGTGGTGATTACGCTGCCTTGAGCCGTAATACCACCAGCCTGTAATGACTTTCTTTTTAATGTGAAAAACTCTGTTTCATAACTTAATTCGTGTTTGAAGATCATACCAGAGCTGCGTAGAGGGCCCCTGCTCAGCCGAGGTTCTGTGTATTAATGTATGTATTTTTCATTTCATTTCTTTAAGTAATCATTGTATCATAACCCATTACATGTTCATATTTCATAGTTGTTTTATTTCTGTTCATACATTTCTGTAATTTCCATTGCATTCCTGTCTTTTATGTTTTTATGATTGTTAAAATACTGATCAGTTTTCTTGTGCAGGTTTTAGGTAGACACCCCGGGGCATTTTCATAGTATTTTCGCTAATGATATGAAACTGATATTATTCTGCTGCTAGTTTTCTTTCACAGTCTTTGTTTAACTTCAGTTTTGTTTTGTGATTTCAGTTTTGTTTATCTGATTCAGTAGTTAAAATTAGACATATTAAGCTACTCATAGTGTCTTCAGCTACCTCCGAAAGCCACAGCTGGACTGATGGTGAGGGGCTGCATGATGAGATGTGTAGTTTAGTATTAGTTTCCCTTCTGCAAAATTAGATATATTAAGCTGCTCATAGCGTCTTCAGTTTCCTCCGAAAGCCACAGCTGGACTGATGGTGAGGGGCTGCATGATGAAGTGTGTAGTTTAGTATTAGTTTCTTTTTCGCAAACTTAAATATATTGAATCATGTATGACATCTTCAATTGCCTCCGAAAGCCACAGCTGGACTGATGGCGAGGGATTGAATCATGTGTGTATGGTTTAGTATTAGTTTACTTAAATTAAATATCAGTTACACAAGTTGTTTATGATTACTTCCACAAGTCATAGCTGGTCTAATGATGAAGGGTCAGAAAATGAATTGATGTAATCTGGTTTAGATTTCTTTCATTGCAACTTTGAATTTCCATAAGCGTAGTTTCTTTTATGTTCAGTTGGCAGCAAGAATAGTTTAGTTTTCATATTCACTAGTTTCTTGTTTTGATTCATTAGATTAACAGCACTTTCCATTTTAGCAGTTTACTTTCTTTTGTCATTGTAATTCCAATTTGCTTTTGAAGTTTCGAGATTGGAAAATCATTATAGGGGAATATCATTTCCTTGAACAATTAT